>JAAGAY010146972.1:0-44436 GCA_011801015.1 Ardeotis arabs | reverse complement strand
AGAAGTGCTCATTATTGCAAGAAAAAAAAAAAAAGAGATCGAAAAATGAAGACAGCAAGGTGAGGCAAAACCAGTATACACCACGAGTCTACTAGAAAGTGAAACAAAGGTGATGGGTACAATTCTTGCTAAGAAAGTTAATTCTTTTATTTAAGAGGTCTAGCCAACACTAGCTGAGTAACCAGCGTACCCATGTCGGTCTTCTGCCACCACGCTTCTCGGCGGCTGGGCATGGCGGTAGGGTAGGCTCCTCCCCTCAACTTGATCCAGCTACTGCTCTAAGCTAGTTCATGGCTGTCCACTTGCTGCCAGAATGCATTTCATTTCACTCTTTGTAGTGCCAGTTGTGATGCCAAAACACAAAGAGGTGCCAACAAATCCAAAACTGGCCCATGAGATTCCTCCTGAGATCTTTCCACAACAGTATCCCCAGACAAATGTACACTTCAAGATGTCCTACTCTTGAGGACAGAGATCCTCCCCACCTCTCTGGTGACCTGTCCTGACCTGCACCATCTTTCCAGGAAAGGTATTTGCTCTCGTGTCCAGCCCGAACCTCCCAAATCTCAACTCATGGCCGTTGCTCCTTGTTATACACTTGCCAGTATCAAGAAGAGTTTGACTCCGTACCTTTTTGCAACTGCTCCTGCAGTAATGGGAGACTGCTCTTAAATTCCCTCTTAACTCCCTCTTGTATCAATCTTCAGAGGCATGGACCTCCCATCCAGGTCCCCTCCAATCCCTGGCCTCTGTCGACGCACAAAGTGATTCCACTCCAGGAACAAAACCTCTACCCTGTAACTCCATGTTGAGTTTCCTGAGGTCGATTTTCACCCAACAGACAAATTTCTCAAGGTCTCTTTCAAATGAAGGTTCGCTCTTCGGCTTGGCATCAACAGCCCCTTCCCCCCGTACCGAATGCACATTTGCTGAAGATGACTCTGTCCCACCATCCAGGCTATCAATGAAGACGTGGATTACCTGCCCGAGTATTAAGCCCTACCACACTCTGCTTTTCACTGGCACCACCTAAACATCAAAGCCGTTAATTACCTCTTTCCAAGCCCGACAGTCCTGCCAACTTTCAACCCATCTAACCACCCGTGCGTCCAGCCCATTCGTCCTCGGCTTCCAAACGACAACGCCGCAGGCAACAGTGTCAAAAGCCCTTCTAAACCCCAAACCAGATGACATCCACAGCTCTCCGCTCATCCTCGTAGTCATTTCATTGTGCAAGGAATCCATCACCGAGAGAGCAGAAATTTCTCATTATTTCTGAAGGATTCCGTCAACGAATTATTCAGCCCTCAAGCTGCATCTTTCATCAAATAAATGCTTTGCCAAAACGCTTTGCTTGGCATCGCGGATTTGCAGGCAATCTCCGATTTTTCATTAGGATCAAAAGACAGTTTGGATACACAGTTTTCAAACACGAAGCCTAAGATATCCTTCCAGCAATTAGGCTGTACTCAAACTTTCACATCAGCTGTGGAAAATAACGCACTGCTTCTACGACTTTCTCTCCCTAACACTGCACATATTTCAATTTGCATGCAGATAAGCCTGGTTTCCTTGCAGCCCATTAGTAATTCTCTAAACATTTTGGTTTTGCCGAAGACCTCAGCTGGTTTTCCAGTTACCAACTCAAGGTTTCGCAAGGGAAAAAGTACTGCCAAACGCGCTTACGACTGACCCCGGCCAGACCCAACGCTTGCACACGAGCGCTGGCAAGAGCGTTTCTCTGCCGTGGACTTTCACGGTTAATAACACATCATCGGGGAAAAACATTGGGATTCATTTAACGTCGCTGCCTGTTTAACAATCACTTTGGACCGGAAGAGAAAAAGCAATAATGGGCTCTCAGCAGCTCTTGGAAGCCATGTCGCATACAGAATAACTAAGGAAGAACTTCTAGGGTGTCACTTACTGCCCAGTTTGCGGTATCTATCGGTTTAGGGTGCAGGTTGATACACCCTTCAGTCCCATGCAAGCACCTCCAAAGCTGCCTCATTTGGGCAAAAAAAATCAATCAGCATCATCAAAGTAAAGTACTCATCTTTGTTTGCAGATGAAGGTGCTTAATCAACTGTAACTGAGAACTTGTTAATGATTTGGAACAGGTTGCCCAGAGAGGTGGTGGATGCCCCATCCCTGGAAACATTCCAGGCCGGGTTGGCCGGGGCTGTGAGCAACCTGATCTGGTTGGAGATGTCCCTGCTCCTTGCAGGGGGGTTGGACTAGATGACCTTTGAAGGTCCCTTCCACCCCAAACCATCCTGTGATTCTATCATTTAAAGCACGTAAAAATATTATTTACTCCCAAATCTGCTAAGAAGCTGAGGGCTTCCCTATGCAGATACACTGCAGTGAAATCCAGGCATTTCTTCTTAGAAGAGTGGAGAAAAAAAGATAGAGAAGCTAAACTTCACCTTGTATGAAATATATTTTAATATTGAAAATTAATAGTAATAAAGATAATAATCCTCCTTTCACATCGGAGCTGATACACGTTAATATCTGACTATGAGCTGAGCAAAAGGAAGTGAAGTTTGGAAGCCTCCAACTGCATTTCCACCAGTACATGAAAAGCTTTGGAGTGGCTGCCACTGAGAAGGCCACTCTCACCTTGGTCAAAAAGCCAAAGATTTTAAAGCAGACACCTGGCACTGCTGAAATCCTTCTCCTGAGCATCGCCGAACGACTCCTTTGAGGACAGGAGACTGTCAGACGCTTTGGTAGGTATCTAGTTGTCATTTGAGCATGAAAACAGACACAAGAATAGGGACTGTCTGCTGCGGGAGCTTGTTGGATAGGTGAATAAATGGCTTTTCATGAGAAATGTCAGACACAAGGACGAGCTCTGAAATATCTGTGACGGTCAAACGGCCGCACGCTACCCAAAACCTGCTTTGGGCCCATGACGAAAGAGAGTTAAATGGGTCACATCCTTGAAAAAGAAGGTTAAGAAGCAGACCTGGATCTTCAAAACCATCATGTTGTCTTCACCCAGCAAGGTGAGTCCACTTAGAGAGCAGTCAGATGCAATACCCCCTCCTCAATCCGCTGTGTTTGTGCTTTCACTTTGATTTCCAACCCGCTGATCAACGAATTAATAATCCCATCCTGATCCCTTAGAAGGAGCTGGTGGGCTTTGATCTCTTCAGATGGGGGGTCTGGACACTTGGCCCAATTTGGCCACCCTGGTGAAACCATTGCTGAGCGATGTCGCAGGTGGGCACGCAGGCAGTGTGACAAACCGGGAACATCTGTGGCCATAAAAGAGCAATAAATGGACGAGCATCACGCTCCTCGCTATTTCCTTCACGGCCAGCAAACCCTACCAGTATTGGTTTACAAACGAAAGAGTAAAGACCGTTGCATTTCGTCTGGATAAAGGCTGCAGGACTAAGTTTTCCGTGACTCCTCCTAAACTTTAAAACTGGTATCAGGACCTGTACGAATCGTTCTTAACGGGTATCAGTTCAGTTACAAATAGTAGCAAACTATGAAAGTCAGATACGCTGATTCCTGGGGTAACACGGGACTTTTGGAACTAATTGCTTAAAGCAGAACGCCATTTTTAGAAAAATATTAAAACTTGACTTTGAAATGAATGATACAGTCCGTAATAATCTTTCTCATATTGGTTCAACAGCTAAGAATTACCTGTGTCACATCACCAGGCTTACTGCTACCCCAGCTCAACTTCTGGCCGCGTCCCTTCCTTTTTTTAAGAGCTTTTTATTAAAGACTTTTCCCTGCAAAGGCTCCTATCAACCGTGACCGCGTTACTCTTGTCTTCTCTAGGTTAGACTAGAGGTACTGAGCTCCTTGCGTCCCTCAGGCATCTTTTCCAACCCCGTGCTCACTCCCACGTCAACTCTGTGCAACGTACCTGCCCGTGTCCCTTCTGAATTACGGACACTTGAGTTGGGCGAGACCTTGCAGCTGCAGAGAGCACACCATATGCAAGCTCACATGACTCTCCTGGTTTTGACCATCAGTTCAAGGACTTCTTCCACCTTTTTTGGCCTAGCAGTGCATTAGGTTCACTTCCAGCCACTGACGCAGACCCTCCAACCCTTTTCTGAGCTGGCTTTCAGCTGCTTCCTACCAGGTCAAGGTTACAGAACGTCAATGCCTCCACACTTAGCATTCAGATTTGTTTCCACAATGAAAGACCAGAAAAAGTTTCCCAAGGCTTACTTCTCATGAGCCCACTGTTTCTCACAATCCTATCACCTTCTTTTACGATCGGAATCCCATCTCAGTTGCTATAGATTTTGCCCAAGATCAATATCAGCCTGACATACACTCTACCTTCACCTTCTGGAACCTCTGAACTGTTGCAACATTCATTAAGAGCAGTGTTAATGACCAAAACCTCACCCTCAGCAACTCTTAAAGAACTCTTTGATGCACGCGGCCTACACTTGTTGATTTTAAAATAGCTAATTCTAATAGCTGTTGAATTTCATCATCAACACACCGACCAGTTGGACTATTGCGTATTTCCTTTCATTCTCCTTTCTCTACACAGCGTTACCATTTCCACCCCTTACAACCCAGAGTGGCACCAATATGACAACAACTATTAAGACAACTCTTGCCCTCAGCACTATCAGTTCTGTGTTTTTTTATTGTATCATTTTGCTTCTTGTCTATACTTCTCCGTAGCTCCTGCTTCATCACCACCACCCCTCCTTAGAAATCCCGAAACGCAGAGTCACCAATGCCACTACGCTTCAGCAGCTGCATGTTGACTTAAGTATCTCCTAAACACCACATTTCATCTCAGTGCTGTTTTGTCTTCTACCTCTTCTACTCTTCCAGTACGGGGTCCCAAACTGGGACTGTCCCCAGCTGGATTCTTGGGAGAGCTGAGGATCTCTGGGAGCCTATTGGTGGTTGTGGTTCAGGTTGGGCTGAACTGCCACCTGCATGCCAACAAACTGGTCAAGTATCAGGGGTATCTTCTAGTTCCCACAATGACATTGGGGATATCTTCTATTTTACAAGATCAGAAACTGCCTATTCCCATCTCTCTATAGCTCTGCAGAACAACTCTCTGCTCCATCCATCCACTACAAGTCACAACTGCTCCTCATCATTGGTCATCTTGAAACCAAACACAAACATGAAGCATAAAACACGCTCTGAACAACCTCCAAAACGTCTCGTCTTTTGCAATTCATCCATCTTCAACGCTTTGACACCCAGCACCACTGTCCAGCTCTACTCTGCCACAGCTAGGGTGTGAACGACTAAGCTGGGCATTCTAAACAGCTGACAGATCCAAGGCCCAGAGATTATCACCGTACAACATCTCCAAAACAACAATCCAACAAGTCTTGCCCGGTTACTCTGTGCTGCCTCCTCCGCTCATCTCTTGTAAGGGAAACCACAACAAAGCCATCCAAGGCTGTCCAGGATGCAGCTAACTGCTGCAGAACTTGACCCAGAGATCACGCTACCTCTCCAGAGTCCTAAATTTTAAGTCACGCTATAATGAGATCAGAATAAAATAACCTTAATAATTTAATCTACTTTAATATTTGTAGTATAAAACCCAAATCTTAATCAGTCTACTCTTCGCTACATTTTAGCAAGCAATGGAAAACAAATTCTTGGTATACACAGCCACAAAGATCCCCAAAATATGACAATACAAAATGTTAACTTGGTAAGCATGAATCACTTCAAACAAGAGGCAGGGCGTCGGATGTAACCATCCCTGACGGCTCTGAAGCACCGCTGAGACAACCAAAGACCAGGTTCTGGCTCCGTTCTTCTCAGTACAGTCCACACTAAGCCTGGCTTTACCAGTAATTACGTCTGCTGGTTGATCTGTACCTCAGCGCAGACTCTACAGGCGTGGAAAAGTTAAACGTGATTCTCATCACGGGAAGAAATGCCAACTGATGACAAATAAAAAAGACCGCATTCACCCTCTCTTCCAACTTAGATGGCAGAGGTGCTGACTCAGCTGAATTCTTGTGTTGTTTTGGGGTTTTACCCCACAACAGTGACCCTTTACCTACCATCTTTCCTTCCTTCTTTTTACGCAAGGTTACAAAGCTTCATCGCTACTACCTTTTAGCATTTAGCGATGAAGGAATTGTCCTTTCCTTCTACGCAAATAAGCTTGAGGAGCCCAAATGGCTACGCATGGATCTTCAGAACAGATTTTACCTGGACAATGTTGACTTGGAACCAATGCAAGAGAACAACCTAAAAGGAGAAGGCAGCGATTTAAACCAAAATAAGACCTTGGGCCTGCTGAGATCATGAGTGCATCTTTGAAGGTGTTTTTCCATCCTGATAAGAGTCACTAGGGGAGGAAAAAGGGCATACGTGGCTTTATTCTCCTTTGAAATGCAAAGATGTTATCTCATGCAGCACAGTAATGCTACTGGCAAATTAGATTTCACCTCACCGAGAAAACTCTGAGTTGACTGAAAAAAAAAGAGCAAAGAAAGTCAAACGCTTCAAAATCCTCACCATCCATAGACATCTTATTACCGCTACCATCTGCGGCCTCCATCAAACAGCCCGCAGTTTCCATTTCTGCACTCCCTGGTCCCTGCAAGCAGCTGTTTCCCACTAGACGTATCAATTCATCATTTCTGCAAAGCCCTGAGTTGCCCCACGGATGGACGTTGGGTGCAAAGTCACCGTCTGTCACCTGCCTTGGGTACAGACTCGCTTTGGTGTGCAAAGGAATAGTCTGTGCAAAGAGGGTAGGTTCAGAGCAGACATAAGAAATTTTTTACACTGAGGGTGGTAGAACACTGTCCCAGGTTTCCCAGAGAGGTGGTGGATGCCCCATCCCTGGAAACATTCCAGGCCAGGTTGGCCGGGGCTGTGAGCAACCTGATCTGGTTGGAGATGTCCCTGCTCCTTGCAGGGGGGGTTGGACTGGATGGACTTTGAAGGTCCCTTCCCACCCAAACCAGTCTGTGATTCTAAGACCCAATGACACTAAAATGAGATATAGACTTATTCCAATTTGCGTTAATCCAAATTTCAAATACGCCAGACACCAAGATCAATGATATCTTCAAGGTGGTCCAGGCTCTGCTGTCTTCAGTCGCCTTAATGCACTTAATAAGGTTATTGCAGCTGCCTTGATCAAAATGCTTCCATGTAAAAAAAATGTTAAAAAAAGCAATTATTCCTCCTCCTTCCTCATGCTCCAAATCAACAGGAACATGAGACTTCCACCTTCCCTTCTCCTCCCTTTTCCTCGTGGCACATTGCCTCCAATAAAGATTTTCCTTAGATTAAAACATACTTGGTCAATATTGAACTTCTATTTCTTCAAAAATATCTGCCCCAGCCCCTTCGTATGCATTAATAACATTCACAACACATTACGGAGGCTGGATTGTGGCTACTAAATTAATTCATTACAAAAAGCATTGAAAAAAAAAAATCGTAACCTGGCTTTCTCTCCACCAAAAGACGAGAAAGACTCTTTTCCTTCTTAAAGGGCACAAGAAAACTGACAGTTTGATACCGTGGCGCATCGTTTCAGTTCTGCTTCAGCGCCTGCCTGGGCACCGTGGCCGTGGTGAAACCACCTCCTCGCGCTCGGCCCCGTGCAAACAGAACCTTCCTTCCAGACAGCCTCAAGTGTCCCCAGCACAGACGGAATTTTAAGCAACGCGGTAAAAACCAAACAGGCCAGCCAGGCAAGATTTTGTGCGATTTCCAAAGCCAAAACACAGCTTTTTAATTTTTTTTTTTCCACGCCAGGCTCCTGAAATACCACAAAACCCGTACCACAGGCTGTCTTCACGCTTTACGCGTGAGCCCGGGAGGTGGAAGGACCTCCTGAGGGCACACTGGGTACCTTCACCATCTGCAGCCTCACACGCAGCTTCTCACATAAAACCACTCCGGGATCCTTCCCACACCTGCCCACGGAAATACAACAGTCTCTTCCTTCTTTCCACCTCTAGGCCAGCCCTAGTTTGCTTCCTGACATCTTATTTACTCTCCCGTTCGCATCCTGGAGGCTGCTGCCATCCTCGCCCGTCGTGCGGGCTCTCGGCCTTCAGAGTCTTGGGCTGCACACCAGCCCAGAGGGGATGGTCCTCTCCATCCTGGCCTTGAGTTACATCCTGGGATGAAAAGGACATCGATCTAGATGGATTCCTGGTTTGAACCAGTATATCTGTTCTTACACTTAGCTTTGCGTTAGCAATAGATGCCTTTATTTTGCTATATTAAAGTAATTTCTCTTTCCCTCTTTCTCTGCTACCCTCTCTTTCCTTTGTCTACGTTCCAGTGCTCCACAAAAGTTGTCTTCTTTAAGCCAAAAGCTCCTTTTGCAGATTTAGTCAGCTGAAACAATCGTAACGTACATACTCCACCAACTTTCCGTTGCTCTCCAACGCTTTTTTCCAAAGTCTCTCCTCCCTTTGCCTCACTCTCTACATATCCAGTAGAATTTCACCCGAAGATGCACTTTGGGAAACATTTCATGCGAAACTGCAGGCAATCTTTCAAAGATTCGGCCATTTAACAAAGCTTCACACATTTTTGTATTTGTTTTTCCCTCCCTGACACGTGACTCGCGCAAACTGCAAAACCGTCACTCGCAAATCATTACTCGCACCGAGCGATTTCAGCAGGCGTCGCCACAATTAAACCCCTGGCTACGCGCCAAAAACTTCACTGGCCTAATTCCCCACGCAGACAAGCCACGAGTGCACAAACTTCCACTTCTCAGACATCACCAGCTCAGTGCTGCCATCAAAACGTCCCACTTAAGCCGATTTGGAGTCGGATAAAACCGTCAACGAGAGTCAAGATCAAGCCAGAGAGCTACGACAAAATGGTGAAGGCCGCAGAGCGGGCATTTTTTCAGCCAGATTAAAGTTTTTCACAATGACATGAGGTTTAAAGCTTGGACTAACGAGATACTTTAGTTTTCTTTCTGTTAGCACTGCTGAATTTTTATTTATGAGATTCAGGATCGTGTGCGTATGTGAGAAGTTCCTTTAAGCTTCCCGCCTCCGGGGCCACACGGAGCATTCATCCCTTGTTCTCCTGATCTGTTCCAGGGTCTTGGATGAGTTTACATAGTCAACCAGAACACGTAGCCTCTTTTTATGGAATATTTAGTAATTTTTTTTGTGGAAAAAACCCCAATATTTACTCTTCCAAGGCATTCTGGTCTTTTTGAAGAGTACAACTTTTATGATTTAGCAGGAAATTGTTACACTTGCTACAGCATACGGCTTTTCCCCATCTTTTATTTCCTGGAGACATTTATTCTACAAATAGCTGCTTCCTTAACTGAAATATTCTGATCTGGCTTGAAGGAAATTATTTTTTCTCCAGGCTTGAGAAGAAAATCACCATAGTGTTATAACAACGAACACGGCAGCAAGAGGTACAGTTGATTTTAGCACAGCTGTAACCTCTGCCGCTGAACGACGCTTTTTCTTGCCCGTACAAGCGCAAATACATTCAACGATACACAGAGAGCACTAATTTGGGTGAAAACCAAAGAGGAAATGTTCACTAGAAAAACCATACACCATGAGGAGTTACTAAATCTGGAGACCAACATTGCATTTTAACTTTTTGCTGTCAGCTGCACTACAACCGAGCTCGATGTAGTGTTGACTTAGTTAGTGAAAATTTGTGTTTCCAAGGAAATAATTGCTATGATTTGTCATTCAGCGTAGACACCGGGACCAAAAAACAGTCTGGATTTTCCATTCCTCACTTGAAGCGGTGCCGCTAGGGAGCTAGGCCGTCTTTTGATCACTTCAAGGATCGTCCATGGACTTTGCAAGCAGCAGAAAGGGATCCACAGACGGGTTCCTCATAAATACTATGGAAAAGAGAATGTTCATGTGCTCCTTTCTCCGTATATCGCAGCTGATTTATGTAACTCAGAGTTATCGCTAATTTTGTAAGCCCGTGAAAACTACGCACTCCTTGGAGCGATCCAGGAGACAGCCTTCCGGCACAGGACTTACTGGAAAGGTAGATCTGGATTTCTCAACCAGGAAATGTCCTTCTTATGGTTTTCTTGCGGTGTTCAGAAGAAAGGACCGGACTAGACACACTCTGGACCTGTGTCATCAAGATGTTCCTTCTGCGGCAAAACACGGCAGAGCCACCACGCTGGCCAAAGGCGAAGGGGTAATATTTCATACAAGGACTACCAGGAGCCCTGGTGATGCCAGTGCTCTGCGCCTACTTTCACCAAGATGAAGGAGGAGATCTGAATATTTTTATTTCACCCCCAAAAGCTGCATTTCGATTGTATTTCGGTCGCAGGGGAGAATACGCTATTGAAGAGAACGACCGTTACATTACTGTGGCTAACGAGAAGGTCAGACAGGACAACTGTTTTGGAGCACCGCAAGCAGAAAACAACGCTTCCCATCCCCAGTGACTTTTCTCTGACCAGGCACCTCTTAAACCTTTGTTTCTATTCTATTCCATTTCTTGACAGGAGCGTTTTTACTCACTTATCAATATAAGAAAGAAAAAAACCCCAATGAATAAGGTCAACAATTGATGTACTCCTTGTTTTCAATATTTACCCTATTTTTTCCTTAAAAGGATTTAGAAGGAAAACATCCTTTAAAATGAGCATTTAAGGCAAAAAATTGATTTTATCTTGAGTCTGAGACAGCTATTGATGCACAGAGCCCAACTGGAAGACACGATGGGTAGATACCATTTTGTAACGACCTTCCTCCAGCTATCTGCCCCACGCCACAGGTCCTAAATTCAAACGGAGAGATTTAAAGAAAAACAATATTTGCTTGCCTCAGGCCTTTCTAACGAGCATTAACATGCGGCTCGACACGCTGTAATAGGCTGTGACCAAGAAGCTCGGGCACAGCGTGAGAAAACGCTTCTCGGTTTCTTCCTCACGCTGTTCGCTTTAAAATTAAAGCTGGGGAGGCTCTGTGGAACCTGCATCCAAATTAATCCTGATAATCTGCCAGAAAATCTCTATGAAATCTCACAGCTTAAAAGCCTACTGTGCGCGTTGTTTCTGCTCTGAAAGACGGCCAGAGGCTCTCACCCCCAGAACTGATCCTAAATTCATTTTTCTGTTTCATTCCCCAGCACACAAGAAAGGCCAACGCTCGTTAACATTCAAATTTATGATTTTTTTTCTAAATGCTTTCAGGATGGCAACAGGTTTTGTTTTTTCTCCTGAGTTTGCTTGTTAATAACCATAAATGGAGACACCTGGAAAAAGCAAGACTTGGACGACCGCACTTTCAGGTCATCTCTGAGCAGCAGAACATCTCCATGGAGCTCCTGGTCCAGGGAAACACCTTGTCCTCACCACAGGCCATGCTGCTTGGCTAATTGTTTCATTATGATTACTTTTCTTCATGACTGAAGGTTCCTCTCTGGCCCAGGTTGCCCAGAGAGGCGGTGGATGCCCCATCCCTGGAAACATTCCAGGCCAGGTTGGCCGGGGCTCTGAGCAACCTGATCTGGTTGGAGATGTCCCTGCTCCTTGCAGGGGGGTTGGACTGGGTGGGCTTTAATGGTCCCTTCCAACCCAAACCATTCTGTGATTCTATGATTCCATGATTGTTTGGCTGACATGCAACTCCATAAGGAGAAGCCAGGCTTGGGATGCCAACCCAGCCAAGAACCAGTGTAGTGAGTCGGGCAGTTCTCTGCTCCCATATCCAAGTGGCTCATGGTGCCTGAGCTTCCAGTAACTCCTCACCCGTGGTCCTGGCTGAGCTGCGGTACAGCCACACTTGTGCCGAGGGTATCGGTCCCATGGGATCATCTTCCTGGCTCCGCTCATATATATAGATATATATAAAAATACATGTTTTTATATTATATATATTAAATATTAGCTATTTTATATGAAACTATTATATCATTTCTTAAGTTCCTTTTTCCTCCAATACTAATTGGAGAAAAACCAATTTAAAGTTGAATAAATACAGGCTACTCCTCGAGTTTATGCAACCGAACGCCCAAATGAATGCACGGTGCATCTTTTCCCAATTTGAGAAGTCTTTTGTTTGAAAACACACTAAAAAAGCAGGCCAGAAACAAAAGTTAATCAAGCACGTGATGTGGTAGGGTAAATATTACTAGGCTTTTAAGGGGGGGGCATCATTACTCCGGTCTCTACCATTGGCAAAGATTCTCTAGATCCTACAACAGTGCTTTTCCCCAAAACCCCCCCTTTGGAATAAATCAGCAACTTCTGGAAATGAAGCAATCATTTCTAAAACATTTTCATGTATTGAAAACTAGCTGAGGGGTTGTGGGGTTAGGGGGGAAACGATGCAGCGGGGAGCGTTTTGACCCAGTGCAGTAACATCTTGGCAACGACGGGATTACTTACAGCACCTCACTGACTTGGGGGATTTTTTTTTTCTCTAGAATTTGGTGACATTATACTTCCGCCCCTCTGCTCTGATGGGACCCCAACTGGAAAACTGCGTCCAGCTCTGGAGCCCCCAACATCAGAAGGACATGGACCAGTTGGAGAGGGTCCAGAGGAGGCCATGAAGATGATCAGGGGGCTGGAGCAGCTCTGCTGTGAGGCCAGGCTGGGAGAGTTGGGGCTGTTCAGCCTGGAGAAGAGGAGGCTCCAGGGAGACCTGAGAGCGGCCTTCCAGTGCCCAAAGGGGGCTGCAGGAAAGGTGGGGAGAGACTCTTCAGCAGGGCCTGGTGTGACAGGACAAGGGGTGATGGTTTTAAAATAGAGGGGGGTAGATTCAGATCAGATATTAGGAAGACATTTTTTACCCTGAGGGTGGTGGAGCACTGTCCCAGGTTGCCCAGAGAGGTGGTGGATGCCCCATCCCTGGAAACATTCCAGGCCAGGTTGGCCGGGGCTGTGAGCAACCTGATCTGGTTGGAGATGTCCCTGCTCCTTGCAGGGGGGTTGGACTGGGTGGCCTTGAAAGGTCCCTTCCAACCCAAACCTGCCTGTTCCTGACTGCTACGGCACACTTGAATTAGTGGGCTACGAGACCTCGCTTCTGTAAGGAAAATCTGTTCTAGTTTGAGATGGCACCACAAACTGAAGGGAAGTTTGAAAGAGTCAAATTTAAGGAGTGAAAGGCTTGGCTTTACATCTTTCTTGCTACTCATTGAACCGGTATTTTACAACCTCAAGTTTTTCCTTCTCTAGAAATTTGCATTTTACTTCTGGAAGCACAAGGACGCACTTTGAACGGACTTGCTTCTTTCTACAACAGTTTACAAACCAGTTTTTTCACTAGGGAGAGCGTGATTTTTTTAAAAAATAGATATTTTCTTTAGTAAGTTGCAGTTCAAACTCATATTAAAGCTTTTTCTGTTACACCTCAGCTGCGCGACTTTGCCAACAAACAACTCACATCAGGAATGAAACGAAGCAGCAAGACTCCTCCTTTCGGCTGGAGGATACGGCTTACAGATGGTTAAACAGCAAATTAAAAAAAAAAAAAAAAAAAAAAAAAAGAGATGAGAAGGAAACAAATCAAATACCGCACTCACAAAAAAAAAGTCAAAAGACGAGGACGGCAGTTTCACTGTATTTTTGGATAAAGTAAACAAGTGCCATACCTTTTTAAAAATTCCATATACTCAGTATGCTTGATGAGGCCTGTCCTCATCATTATTGTTTGAAAACATTGCCGATCAATAGCCCAAAGTTTCACATTTACGAGAGCTGGAAAAAAAACAAGACAAGGGGAAAATGTAATTAGCAAAATGTCAAAATTGGAAAAACCTGTTGTGAGCTGCAGAGGAAAAGGAATTCATTCATGAGAAAGCATGACAATGGGTACACACGTCAAAACAGTAACGTAAAACTCATCCGCTGGACAATGGACTGAGCATGCACTGAAATGATCGGAAATATCGGAAATTCTAGCTGTAGCAGACGGGCTTTGGAAAGATCACCTAAACCCAACTGTGAGATGAGCAGAAATCAATGTAGGCTGAAAGCAAGCAAGAAATAGGGAGTCAGTTGATCGTAACCTTCATGATAACCTGGTCATCATCACTGTCTGTGCCACTGAGGGATTCGGGGACATTTTGAGTGCGTTATCCTGTGTCCGAGACCACAAAATTCATCCAGGTTTCACCCTACTCCCAAAGGAAATGACAAATTTCTCCTTGACCTCAAGAGGTCTTCCAGAACCGAGTCCTCTCACATCCTAATGACTGAGCACGCCCCAGTTCTGGATGTTTTGAGTACTTTTTTTTTTTTCAATTTTAGTTTCCGGGTCTTTGATAAATTCCAAGAATTCAACATTATGCACCACACGCTACACCATCTACTTCAGAAGCAAAGTCCCGTCGTCACACCAAACGTAACAGGTTACCACCGCATAGAGATGCCCAAAGAAACCGGAGACGCGTGAACTGGATGAGGAGAACCCCAAATGGTCCAGACTGGCATCTTAAATGTGGCTTAGACATTTGCGTTAGCTAAAATTGTCTCCATACAGCTTCTAATAGACCTTCTCCTTAGAGAAACAGTTCAATTAAACAAAACCACTCTAAAGACCTCTTGTATTTATTTAATCTATTTATTTCTTTTTCAGACAGTAATTGCGATAAATTTCATCCCCATATCCCATTTCACTACAGCAACCAGAAATGAGCAAAAACACTTCCAGCAAAATCTTTACAAATATTCTCACCAATAAAAACCCAAGAAATTATTTTGCTTATATTTGCTGGTCGTTTAGTTCCACCCTGCTTAACGAGTTTTTATTCCTAACCGCATTTGCAGGATGTAAAACCTTCAAAGTACAAATTCAAATTTTTCTTCTCAAATAGCATTGCAAAACCAAGTGAACCATCACATCATTTGAAGCACCTTCTCGTTTTTAAGACGGAAATTCCTTTTTGAGAAGCGTTTTTACTTTTACAACCAAACTGATGGGAAAGAATGACCCAGAGCTTTAGTACGGGAGATTTCTGTAAATCTCAGTAAAATCCTAGCAAATTCATGAAGAGCAGGAAAAGTCGATCTTGGAAAGTCGGTGCTTGCTCTCTAGGTGGAAGAACGTTGGGATTTTGGCCCGGTTGGCCATTTCAGGGTGGTTTGTGTTCAGTGTCATGCGTGACTGTCACACAAGGCAAAACAGCAACACGCTTGGTCATGACTGGTAAAACCACCAATAACTGAGGATTTTTAAAAAAGATGGGAAAATAGTGAATGAAACAAGAGTTTATAATTTGGTTTTTTACTAAAATATCCAACAGCATCCCAGTGCCCCATCATGAAGGGGGCCTACAGGAAAGATGGGGAGAGACTCTTCAGCAGGGCCTGGTGTGACAGGACGAGGGGTGATGGTTTCAAAACAGAGGGAGGTGGGTTCAGATTAGATAACAGGAAAAAAATTTTTACGCTGAGGGTGGTGGAGCACTGGCCCAGGTTGCCCAGAGAGGTGGTGGATGCCCCATCCCTGGAAACATTCCAGGCCAGGTTGGATGAGGCTCTGAGCAACCTGATCTGGTTGGAGATGTCCCTGCTCCTTGCAGGGGGGTTGGACTGGGTGGGCTTTGAAGGTCCCTTCCAACCCAAACCGTTCCTGGGATTCTATGAAGGAACAGCATGCATTCTGTAAGATTTGATGGTATTAACAACTTCAGAGAGATATATTTATGAGTGCCTGGAGATGACAAATACGTACGCGGGATGCACACCACAAAGTCAATTCCACTCTGAATTACTGAGCTGTAACAGAAACAGAGGTGACGCAGAGATTTTCTCATCTGTCCCTCTGCAAAGAGCACGTGTTGGATGCCGGGGGTAAAATTTCTGTGAAGCGTGATTTAAGGAGAACACCTTAATTCTCTGACGACAAGAACTACAATCATAAAGGAATATGATAAATAACATTACGAAAACAGATGTGCAGACATATATCTGCAGGAGCTTCATTTCTCCTTGTGGACCCAGCAGCTGAAAATCCGGAACGTCAGGCTCAGATCCAAGCCACTCCTTTTCATGGTATCGCATGCAGCGGCGGCAAAATACAGGGGAAAATCCAAAATTTTAAGCAAAGAAAAGTATTTCCAAAGGGCAATATAATTATTATTTATGTTTTGTGTGTTATATATGAATATAGCTGGGGAAATCCTTCAGGTGCACCCAAAAATAAAGCATCATTTTGCACAGCGCTATTGGCAAACCATCTTCCCAACACGGGTTTTAAGCCCAGGTTTTTGCTTTTCTGCAAAGCCAGGCCAACTGGAAAATGCCCTTTTTACCACCGCCTGAGCAAACCTTAAAAGATGCTTTAAATCCTTAAAATGGCAGCAACCACCAGAACAGGGCCCGGATAGGTGTATTATTTCAAAATTAAATGCAATACTCGTACGGCCTTGCAATCTTTTAGCGTCTTGCCAAGTTTTTACGTGCTCCAGGTTTTTCAAGGGTCGCCGAGTGAATTGTTCTCAGCTCAAGCGCTCGCTGGCGGCGTTATCGGACCTGAAATTTTTTATTTCCTTGCACTGTAGCCAGAATTCATCACCTCGCGTTCGCTTTCAGGCTATGTTATCCAAATAACTCTATCTGCCCAGGAAAGCCTCCGGTAAAGAAACGGCGGCACCTTTGTTTTCTTAGGGCCTTTCTGGCACCAACGCTACGTAAAATTTCCACATCCTCCCCGCCTGGGTTTGATTTTGCAGGGATTATTGTGCAAAATACCATCAGGGAGAACACAGTCATTTCCAGTTAGTTGTGTTTCGCCATGTGCATCGTATAAAATGATGATGAAAAGCACATTTTAAGTAAACAGGAGGAGCACACTGAATTGTTTTATCCCTCCAGACACATGGTGAATCACGAGCGAGGCCCCGGCACACTCCGTTCCGGGATACGGCACAGAGGGGATGTATTTATCAGCTGGAGCAAGAAGAAACTTCTCTATTCTCAGACATTTCTGTTTCAAGTTTCCAACAACGACGGCGCTGGTACGAGGATGGCTCCATCCCGATGCCATCCGTTTGCTCAGAAGGTCCTCTCCCATAACTCCCAGGGGATTTGGCCACCTCACACCGTGCCACGCAAGGAGTTAATTCCACGTTTGGCCAAGGAAAGATGCAACGTTCAAGCAGAGACAGATAAACATTGAAATATGCTTTTTCTCCCAGTACAGTTTATAGCCTAATCTGGGACAGTTTGTTAAAAACAGTTTCGTAATTAAAAAATGAAAACATACCCATGGAGGCAGGAGAAAATACAAATATCTTTTCTGCATTCTCAGGCCAGAGCTGCAGCTTTCCTGTCACGCCACACAGGATAGGAATTACGGAGAATTAAGAAGAATTTTTTAAAAAGCAAAAATAGCAGATCTCATGCTAATCCTAACGATGGAGGGCGGGTGATTTTGGATGCTTCGCGCGGAAGGATGCTCAACGCTGGCGTTACGGCAGCGCTTCATCTTTGGCAGAGATTTTTTGGGGTGCGGTATCAGGATGGCAGCAGGACAACCCAGCTGCAGTCCTGGGCTCCAAACAGGGGTGGTTTTGCCTGCACAGTGGCAATTGGTGGACGAGAAGCTCAACGTGAGCCGGCAATGCGCCCTTGCAGCCCTGAAGCCCAACCACATCCTGGGCTGCATCAAGAGGAGCGTGGCCAGCAGGTCGAGGGAGGGGATTCTCCCCCTCTACTCTGCCCTGGTGAGACCCCAGCTGGAGTACTGTGTCCAGTTCTGGAGCCCCCAACATCAGAAGGACATGGACCAGTTGGAGAGGGTCCAGAGGAGGCCCAAACTCCCCCCATGTCTACCCCAGGGAGGTCCTACCTCTTTGATTCTTTTGCTGTGGGCAATCCCCTCCGTGAAAATCCTGTATCGCAGCAGGAGAGGAGTGATTACGTATAAAGAAATGGCAACTGGAATTCAGCCGACTCGTGCGGGCCCCGAGGCCCTTGTAAAGCTTCAAGCCAAACATTGGTTGACTCCAACGGAGAGGCTTTCATCCTTACTCCTCCTACTTACAACCTAAAATACCTTCACACTTAAGATCTGACAAGATCTACCAGCCGGTGCAAAGTACAACAACGTGTATTAGATACTACGCAAGATCCCAGGGCTTTTCTGGCCAGAAGAGTGAACCGAGCGATCCAACCTTCTGCGCTAACAGCTGCCTTCACTCAACGTTTCAAAGACAACTACATGTCTCCGAATTAATTATTCAGGAATAACCCCACCTGGGTGTTTTTATGAATTTAAGGCCCATAATGTTTGGCTAAGAGTATATATCGTCACTTGGTTTTATCTAACGTAATTCACAGTCTTTCTACTGCCTCCCAAAAATATCTCAGTCCTCTTCTGAAGATTTGTAACTTGGCCTTAATGAGAAGTCCTGACAAGGATTAATTAAGCATTATGAAATTCTTCAGTCGTATCGGGTTTTTTTTTTCCTTGGAATTTGAAAACATTCACATCGTCTGTACTACAAAACCTGCTAATTAGATGTCCTCACACGCTCTTTTAAAGCTAGCTGTGATTTTACACGACCTTTACCATGTCATCTCTTATTCATCCCTTCTGTATGAATGTAGTTCTACTCTTATATTCCTATGATACGGAAGCTTTTCTAGGTTTTTAATTAAACTTACCTTGTATGAGCAAGAGCTCACAAATTACTTAAGAAATTGTGCTCATTACGGTATTGAATGTCCATACAAAAGATGAAAGGCGAAAGAGTTCCTTAAAGTACTTCAGGAAGAACCTTTGAAAGCCACCAGAAATACTTTCAAGCACTATTTGGGTTTGATGGAGAGCGATGTGTGTTAGATGAGATTAATGGAAAACCGACAAGGCCTTTATGCAGATCAGAAGCCTAAAATTTAGTTACTCAAACAACTAATTTAATGTAACCAACACAAGAGGGGTGGAAGTAAAATGTTGTTTGTGAAAGGAAAAGGAGAAAACAACCCAAACTTCTGATGAGGGTGTGAGAGTCTGCCGGGGACATGTCCCTCATCGGCATGCCAAGATCATAAAAGCATTACCAAGAAGCCTCATGTCTAAGAGTAATGAGCAAAGTTGTGTATTCACATTCTGAGGAGACCTACAAATCAGTTCTAGCTCGTTGCCGAAAGGAGCCCCAAGAAGGCAATTGAACATACCCAACTGAAGAAGGTATAGAATCATAGAACCATAGAACGGTTTGGGTGGGAAGGGACCTTCAAAGCCCACCCAGTCCAACCCCCCTGCCAGGAGCAGGGACATCTCCAACCGGATCAGGTTGCTCACAGCCCCGGCCAACCTGGCCTGGAATGTTTCCAGGGATGGGGCATCCACCACCTCTCTGGGCAACCTGGGCCAGTGTTCTACAACCCTCAGGGTAAAAACATTTTTCCTAATATTGGATCTGAATCTGCCTCCCTTTATTTTAAAACCATTACCCCTCATCCTGTCACACCAGGCCCTGCTGAAGAGTCTCTCCCCATCTTTCCTGTAGGCCCCCTTGAGGTACTGGAAGACCGCTATAAGGTCTCCCCGGAGCCCTAATTTGGAAGGGAAGGCATGGATAAGCCATGCCAGCTTGGAAGCCAGCTTGGGGGACCATTAAAAAAAGCAACGGAAAAAAGTAATAAGAAAGAGATAAACCTCAGAGAGACTCCCAGTGTGGAAACCAGTCTCCAGTGGGGCAGCACCGGGGGTCTGTATTTTGGGAAGGGAGGAAATGCTCTGCTGCTAGCAAACAAAAACGAGCCTGAAGAACTGTGTGTGACTTTGTGGCATCAGGGCAAAAAGAAAAAAGGTCCTAAAAGCAGAGGGAAATCCCAGGTGGCAGTACGCGTGGCTCCCGAGGCCTGACCAGGAATACTGCCAAGAGCCTTACGGAAAAATCTGGAAAGCCGGTACGAATACATCCCGCAAGTTGTTCCGCTTC
Source organism: Ardeotis arabs (assembly GCA_011801015.1). Taxonomy (NCBI): domain Eukaryota; kingdom Metazoa; phylum Chordata; class Aves; order Otidiformes; family Otididae; genus Ardeotis; species Ardeotis arabs. The sequence continues at coordinate 24,555 of JAAGAY010146972.1, read as the reverse complement.
TTGAAGCCGTCAAGGCTGGACAAGCATCCCTTTGACAGCCCTTCTGCTGAAAGAGCCTCTTTCATACTTCTCATCTGAAAAACATAGACGTTTCGGTGTTCACCCTGGAAAACCATCTCGGGAAGTACAGCGGCTCGGCTAGTCGGTAAAAAAATAAATACACCAGGCGGGCGCAAAACCACAAACCACAAACCTACAGGCAGAACTTGGGGGTAATTTTTAAAGACGATCTGCACAAGGGAGTAAAGGTTTAAATGAATCATTTAAATGAAAATTGTAATGGGGCTGAGTATTTTAGGAATGATTGGAAAAGACAAAAAGATTTTATACTCTGTTCAAAAGAAAATATTGGTTTAAGGATATAGGGCTGCCAGATAATGTCTGCTTGTTAAAATAATAAAAAGAAGTGCAGATGAAAGGCTTTTTCTAAAAAGAAAGCTGAAGCACTTTATAAGCAGTAATTAAGCCTCACAAATTTTGTGAAAACCATAAAGCACTCTATATTAGTGTCACTGGAAAAGAAGAGAGGCAAGTGTCTTTGCCGCTTTGCCAAGGCTTCAGCTCTCCCGAATTCACCGATTCTCCGGTAGGCTTGCCCAAGCCTTCACCTCAAAACCAAGCATTGGCTCTTTCATTGCTCCACTACCACCCAAGGTGTGCTAACACCTAAAGCCAGGTGGAAGCCATCGTCTTCCTTCCGCAGTCATTCCCAGACCTCCAGCAGTCATGGAAAACGGGGAAAAAGATGGTTTAAATGCTTCATTTCCCAGCAAGTCACAAAGGGATGAGGTCCTTTCCTCTGTCCTTACCCCAGGGTGTCTCACTGAGCTCTCCAACAGACCTTGACACTAAAAGAACTAAAATACGCAGGAGTTTCAGCACCATCGACTGATTTTTTCTTTTTCCCAAAGGACAACATCACACAGGCCCAAAAAATCTATTTTCCACTCTGAGTTATTAAGAATGGGTTTTTTTAAAGAGCTGATCACATATAGCAAAATTAATGACACTTTCTACAGAGTAACAAGCCGTTATTTTACCACTTTTCCCAGTTTTAGGTGCTAGTTGGCTACAAAAGCAGCTCCAGCTTCCCATAAAGCTTATCCAACCCGACGGATCAGCGTGACACCACGTGGAAATCCATTTACACAGCCAGACGTTCTCACTTCCAATTCTGCACCACGGGACGCTTTAATTCATGAATAACAACAATAAAAATGAGAAAAGTGATGTCTCTGCCTTCACTAGGTGTAACTAATTGACCAGGGACACCTTTCTGGCAGGATGCTTTTTATTGATTGAGAAGCTTAATTAAAGCAGCACAGGGTGTAGAGTAGATGAGTGGGTGGGGTTTTTTTAATGTAATAAATATCAAAATACATTTCTGAGCCCTGGTACGCATAAAAACTCATTATAGCTCCAGAGTTTGCTGCAGGAGCTAATGGGATCCCCAGGGTCCCATTCCCATTTCCCGGATCCTCGCTCCTAACGCAGCCGCCCCTGGGACGCATCGCACGGACGGATGCGTAAGACCAGCGTCTGCTGTACGCTCGGCTCCGGAGTTTCCAAAAAGAAGATGACACCGCTGGTTTTTACAGCTGCCTCGTAGCTTTTACGGAAGGGGCTTTGTCATACGTTTTTACTTCTTTTACGTAGGAGACTCGAGCGCGCGACTTGAATTTATTTTGCTACCGAAGCTCGTAGCTGCTCACTGGGGCGTTTGAGATGCAAACTTAAAAAGTGAAAAGACGGAACGGTGGCACAAAAATAGAAATACAAAGGAAACGCAAAACCGTGGCTCTCCATAGGAAAGCAAAGTAATATAAATAATTTAGTTTTTAAATTGTTATTAGCAGATATAGCAGTTATATCAGTAAAATTAGTAGCGATCTTACTAAGCAAAAGGACACACATATAAATGAAGAATGAATTTTTCAACTGTAATATTAAGCACAGAAATGGAATAAATTATTCTGTGAATAACATAAAATCGAGCCCTATAATCCACCATGCAGCAATGGCCCTGGTAGGACACCAGAAAACGGAAATAATCCCAACATTAGGATGTTCGCACCTTCCTAACGAAGAGAAGCAACTTGAAATCTCACCAACACAAAAGCCGCTCTCTCTGTGATTAAAAAGAGGGAGTTTGCTAACAGAATTTTATAGTAATTCCACATTTAAAAAATATTTATTTCCCAAACCCAAACAGGTTGCCCAGAGAGGTGGTGGATGCCCCATCCCTGGAAACATTCCAGGCCAGGTTGGCCGGGGCTCTGAGCAACCTGATCTGGTTGGAGATGTCCCTGCTCCTGGCAGGGGGGTTGGACTGGGTGGGCTTTGAAGGTCCCTTCCCACCCAAACCATTTGCTGATTCTATGATTCCAACAGAACGGTTAAATAACTCATCCCCAGCTCCCTGCCCTCCCAGGTAAGGAGGATTAAAAGTTTTTGCTTTGCTGCATCAAAATACATGGGTTCCCAGGCCTCGCACAAACCCCATCCCACCAAGGTTGAAGATTTTCCTCTCTTGAGCACAAACTGTGTACGACGAGCACACTTTTTAGAAATTTGTCCCAGCAGCTATCACTTTGATCCATTTACCTCGCCTTCGCTTTTTAAAGGGTGCCATGGACGCCACAAGAGCACCGACCACAGGCTCAAACCCCTCCGCTCCTGCTGTTTGTCACCTCTCGTCGCCTGAAGAAGTAATCCCAGCCGCATTTCTTTTTTGTTTCCCTCATGTCCACCTCTGCACGCTTTTCCCCAGGACCCAGGAGCTTCCCCAGTTTGGAGATACCTCCTCCTACAGCCTGCTTCACCTCCAGGCCTATGGGGCAAGTTGCAGGCCTGCCTGGAAAAAATGACTACTTTTGTTACAATACAGAAAAAAAAATAAAGTTTTTGCCCTCTCAATATTGCTTTTGGAGAATGTAACTCACGGATAAAACACGTGGTGTTCCGCACTGGGTATTAAGGATCTGTCCTAACGGTTTAGCTGTGCTTTAGCAGAAGGCCCAAAGCCGGACACTTGTGTAAGGGAAGTAACACGTAGCGACAAAATGGAGTCTGGTCGTGCTGTACAGACGTAACTGAATTGTGACAAGATCACGTGGTTCTACCTCTCCACGTGAGGTTTGAGCTATGACTCAAATAGAATCATAGAACGGTTTGGGTTGGAAGGGACCTTCAAAGGTCATCCAGTCCAACCCCCCATGAATACTCATCTTCTCTTTCTTTCCACCTTCCTTTCTGCACTTCCAGTCGCTGCAACTTCTTCCTCCCCCTCGTCAATTCCGACACCTTCAAGCTGTGAAGTGATGCCATGGGAAGAGCACCCCAACTACAGCATCTGGCTGGGGGAAAAACCAAAATACAGCAACCCCACAAGATAATGCACCTTGATAACCTCCACATCCCTAGGCCAATAAACCACCCAACAAGGTGGTCTGCCTCTATCTGCTTTTCCCTAAATTTTAATTATTTTATTATTAGAGAGGAACGATTATAAACGCTTGCCCTGGTCGTCATCTTCACACGAGGGATCTGTTGCTGGTGGTACCTGGACACAGGGCACTGGGATGGTGATCCTCGCTCATGCTGGTGGAAAAGCACCATCAGAAAAAGCTGCCATCAGCTCAACTGGCTGGCGAAAGTAAAAGGTACAGCCAGTCACTTCAAAATCATCTAAACCAACCCAGCGGACACCGCCGCTGCAGGCGCACTCTCGTTTTAGCAAGAGCGAGAACATTCCCTCTCTCAAGCTGCTTCACCGTTCATCCGTTGGTTTTGATGGCACGCTTACTTCAATGAGGTTTAACAAGCAATCGGGGATGGTGGGGAAGCACCTCCAGCACCTCTGGAAGAGATGGAAGCTTCAAGCCCAGCTGCGTGAAGATAATCGTGTAAGCAATTAGCAGGCAGCTCCCTCTCCGGTAAATTGTTTATTCCTTTCTGCGGTGCCTATCAGAGCAAAAAGCCCACGGATCCAATCACCAAAACCACCCTGTACAACTGACGGGTCCTCCATGGGAAAAGCACCAAAAAGCATCTCCCGACCACCACTGTCCCCTCCCCACCCTTTGCCAAGTGTCCTATATAATTTAACGACGCTTCTGCGCCTACGTAGCCGTAATATTGCGTGAGAGTCGACATCCAGTTGTGAATGAGCCCATTTACTTTGGTTTTTTCCAATCTCTGCGCCTACGTCTTCCTGAAACGACCCGGCCTCCAGGAAAGGACTTTTCTTGCTTCTGTATTTGGAACCGGGCAGACGGCCATGGTCTGAGTGAAGGAAAAGTCAAACAGCAGCAGTAACATCGGCTAGCAAAGAGCACTGGCAGGGAAATGGAAAAGGGCAATTTTAAAATAACACTTATGAAACAGAAGGACTGAGCGTTATGCCTTTTGAAAACAAGGTCTTGTTATTCATCCGATGAGAAAGCAGGAGGCAGAAGACATGACATTGCCTTAAAGCATCCTGAGAACTTCAAAAACGTTACCACCTTGATATTTCCAAAGCGCAGACAGCAACGGCTGGCCTCTCCACGCAGCACTTAGCACGGGCCTGCCAGAGAAACCTTCTCCTCCACCTTCCTTCCCCAAGCGTCTCCCTTTCTGGGGAGAAACCTTCCTTCTGCTCCGCACCGAGGTGTTTGGCTCAAGCACTCACGTCCAGGAGGTGAGAACTTGATGGTGAGAACTACACGGTGGTGCCTCCAGACCCTGCGGCCCACAGCCAGGTCACCTCCCTCCCCCCGCGCCGCCCACCGGCCCACAGGCTGAAGGGTCGATGGTGCTGCAGCAGATGATAACGGTAAGAAAATGGAGGAAGAATAAAAAGTGAGAAGGTTTTCAGGTGGAGAAGATGAGTGACGGAAGGGAAGGGATGTCACACCAGGAGAACGGTGCCGGAAGGAGCAGCAGAAAGCAAGCAGGAGGGCACCTTTCAGAGAGCAGAAAGAGAGATAGGTAGGGGGTTTGAGAGCCTTTTTTGGGGTGTCTACTTTGTAAGTCAATGTGGGAGAACCTTGTAGGGTTGCAGGAGCAAGTCTGGATCCACCAGCCCTTGGATCACACATGGATGGGAGCTCTCCACCAGAAGGAAACCGACGAGCGGGGAACAAATTCCTCACTCCAAGGCAGCAGCACAGGAAAATCATTAACACTTGTCCCCAGCCTCCAAATCTCGCTCCTCGAACCATCCGATCTAGGTGACAGGATTTTGCGTGAGTGGAGGGAGACGTTCGTCTTCTTTGGATGACGGCGTATTTAATGTGGTTCACGAGAGGCTATTTTCCAAGCCGTTAAATACATAATACAGAAAGAAAATAACGCTTGTGCCTTTCATCAGATAAGCTTGTGGGTTTTCAATCCATGCTGCAAGGGACAGTTAGGGGAAAAAAAAGTTTCCGACGCGTTTATCAAAGTCGTTAAGGGGCGTACAGCTACAATGGGGGTTGATTAATACATACATCAAGTAAAAATCCCTCGCTGACAGGCAGAAGCATCACTCCCTCATTACAGATCATTTCAAAATGAGGAAAAACGCCGATAACTTAAAACCAGCCGTGGTAGCCGGCATCTCGGCTGTACCGAAGCATTTCAGTGATCAGAAATCATGTTTAAAAATTGAATAATTACGAGCCTTTTTTCTTCCTATAATAACATTTATTAATGATTTTTAAATTTCTCCTGTCCCTGGCCAGCAGTAATTTTTCATAATTCACGTACCACTTGACACGGCATCCCAAAGGCAAGCGGTAATTGGGGTTAAAACGCGCTGAAGGCTGCCTACCCTGGAAAGCTTCCTCATCTCCTTTGGAGCTAACTAAATGTCACCACTGCTGTTCAGGATTGCTTTTATTTTTTTTTGAGTCTTGAGAGCCAGTAGTAAGGAGAAAAAGGACATAAAAGAGGGAGCTAACAAGCGTGGAGGTATAAACCACAAATCAAAGCTGGACTTTGTTGTTTGCAGCTGAAAGGAGAGGGTGTGAAGGAACAAGGGCAAAAGAGAAGGTGGCCACCACATTGAAAACCAGGGTTAGATAAACCGCCAAGAAATTTTGGATAACCCTGAGGACAATTTAAGGCAAATTTGGAACAGGCAGAGTTAGGCGTGAGCACGGCAAGCTCGTACAATGAGGGTTGTAGAACACTGGCCCAGGTTGCCTGGAGAGGTGGTGGATGCCCCATCCCTGGAAACATTCCAGGCCAGGTTGGCCGGGGCTCTGAGCAACCTGATCTGGTTGGAGATGTCCCTGCTCCTTGCAGCGGCGTTGGACTGGGGGGGCTTTGAAGGACTAAAGCCCTAAGAAATTGTTTTCTGCAAATCCACGAGTTCTGAAGCGGAGAAAATAAAATAAATCAGACCGAGATGAGATGAGCACTAACTGCAACGCCAACTGGTTCTTCCATCATTTTTCCTTACCACGCTTGTGTCAACAGAATAAGGTTGGTACATTACCGGCCTCGGTGATTTTGGCCAGGGAGAATTTAATCCTTAATGTTTATTTTTATCACTTTGAATCTTTGCAAAGCATGTATTTTTGTGTTCTCCAGAGATGAGTTTGCAGGCTTATTAAACCTGGGTTTTCAGGATGTATTCGAACGGGGATTCAGAAGAGGCTTATTTCACTAGATCTTTAATAGCAAAGAGTTGAAGGCAGCTACAATTTGTTCCCTGAGGTCTGGGAGTTCTGAGCAGTTGCTTTTAATTTGGATCTGGATTTTTTTTTCCCCCACTTTCTCTTCCACAATCCTTCCAAAAAAATGGCTTAAGGCGTTATTTGATTGACAGGAAGCAAAGCAGATACCTTCAAAGTACACCCAAAAATTCAACAGCCTAAAAAAGACAAGACAGCCAAGTAGGAAACAGCGGAAAGCATTCAAACCATGCAAAAACTGATAGCAGAACCAGGACCAACCTTCTACACAACTGCTGGAAAATCTGTAAATTAAGGTACATGAACTGCGATGTCTCATTTTACGCTGAAAATACTCGGCATCTCAGAAACTTGTTGGGAAGGATTTGTAACACAGCCCAAAATACCTGGGAAACCGCAAAGTTGGAATTACTGGAAGACCTCAGTTATCCTTCTTTGACCAAATTCATACCAAAATCATCTCAAGTACACTGAAGTCTCCTCCTTAAAGCAGTCGTGGTTGAAAAACAACTCAGACCACTGCAAAAGGTTTCTGCTGAGAAGTCACCTGATACTCAAATTTAGCATCCTCTTGAAAGTGAAAACCCAAAACTACTGCTACATCAGAAGAGAAAATAACACAGAAACGGGGAAACTTGTTAAAAGGAAATGAAAGGGAGCAGCCAAAAGGGAAAAGAAAAAATAGCAGTGGCATAAAAATTGTCTCGTTGCATCCATGAGAGTTTTGGAGGAGATCTATACTGGCTATCCCCAAAATGACTTTAAATAAAGCAAGAAAAAGCTGCAATGGTTGAACAGCAAAGCGCAGAAAAGTACGAGAAGGAAAAAGACAACCTCTAAAAATGGTGATTGCACCGAGACGAGGAAAAAACAGAGAATAGCACAGATTCTTGCAAGAGAAACGCAAATCCATGGTGTGGAACCCAACGGAGATTTCTGAGGAGCATCTGACCAAAGGTTGCCAGTAAAGTGTTCTCCAAGCACGTCAGAAGTAGGAAGCTTCCCGAAGAACCGGCAGCACCTATGGTGCCAAGTTTGCAAACCAGCATTGAAAGCAGATGAAGTCAGAGCAGGAAAGCTGGATCAGGACCAGACCCCGCTGCTCCTCCGAGAGGAGCTATGGCGGCTCCTGGGCCGGCTTACTACGAACAAATCGGTAACGATTACACCAGGGTGTGGGTAGGAATACATAGGAGGAGTCACTACAGCTCTTCCAATCCCTTGGGTCTTTAAACTCAGCAGGGTTGACCCTGCTGTAAGGCCTATCTGAATTGCAAGTAAGTTTTTGACATGTTCTTTTAATAAAGGCTCTTAAAGAAACTCAGCTGGGTAAAAAAAAAAAGGAATACTCTCTTCTGCAGCAGGGTTAAAAAATACAAAGCGTACAAAAACCCAGGGATCTACAGTGGGATTCCTGCTGTCCAACGTGCTCTGAAAAAGAAGGAGAAGGTGAGCGTGAAGGAAAAGGGGTGAAGCTTGATGATCCCGTAAAAATTTTTGGAGGCAAAAGCTGAAGAGGAGCTGCTGATGGATACTGCGTAGGCCAGGCATAGATCTGGGCCTGGACTGAGTGCCAAGGCATGCGAAACAGAATTGCTTTGCATCTACCAGCAAGGCCACTGCTTGCCGTACCGAGCCAAAATCTCAGTCTAAAAATAACATCTTATTTCAAAGAGCGGAGGAGTAAATGAGACCTGGACTGCTGAGTGAAATGCTATTTTTCCCCGATACCTGAGATTTGTTCTAGGCATTTGTCATTCGACAGAGATACTGTCGAAAGGATCTACCACGGAACACAACTACCTAACGTCCATGTGAAGCAGCTACTGCAAAGTCAGATACTATTTCACTATTCCCTAATAAGATGCCATTTTCCATAACCCACATCATCGATATGTTCAGATTATTAAACCGAGGGAACAGAAAAAAGAACACAAAGTAGCGTGCAGCAGGAGAAATGTTTGATGGGCCTGCCATATATTTTACAGTGGGATAATCACTACTCACACATTCGGTGACAAAAAGAAAACACTTGCTGATTATTTTATATTAAACTTACTTTATTACTTAATAATAGATTTTATACTTAATGTATAATCTAGTTGCCATTTAGTTTTTCACTGAATCACCGAATGGTTTGGGTGGGAAGGGACCTTCAAAGCCCACCCAGTCCAACCCCCTGCCAGGAGCAGGGACATCTCCAGCCAGATCAGGTTGCTCAGAGCCCCGGCCAACCTGGCCTGGAACGTTTCCAGGGATGGGGCATATTTTCACTGCATTTTATTATAATCCTACCACTTTGCAAAGTGAAAAATTTCTCAACGAAATCCTGACCCTTGGGAGGGGATGCCTACTTTAAAGGAGAAATGGGATCTGGACCATCAAGGCCAAATTCCACTTTGTTTGCTGATAGTCTTCCATACGATTGAAACTTTCATGGAAGAAGCTGCTATATTTAAAGCCACTTTTACATCCCACCTCTACAGAAATAATTAACATCTGTGGATGTGCTGCGGAAGGATTCGGGTGACAGCACGAGCGCCCTGGATGGTGTCAAACAAAGAAAGATGAGAAGACGGGCATCTCCTTCTGCCATTCACCACAGCAACATATTCACCATTTTGGGTCATCATGGTGCAATTGGAGCAAACCCAATATTTGGGGGTATTCTTCTCTCTGTTGTTGGAAATTGAGATGGTAGACAGATAAAATGTCTGATGACAGCATTATTATGTATTCTACTATATCCTGCTACTGGCTTTCTTAACATAAGACTCAGAAGTAACTTTGGTCTCAGGTATCCCTACACAGTAACTGTTCTACCTTGCGTCCTGTTTTAACCCCAGTCAGCAATCTAGTACCACGCAGCCGCTCGTTCACCCTCCCTGCTCCCAGGTGGGATAAAGGAGAGAATCGGGAGGAAAGGAAAACTCATGAGCTGAGATAAAAACAGTTTACTAGGACAGCAAAGGAAAAGATAATAATAATACTACACATATTAATAATGTTAATAATAAAAAGCATAACTATAATAAACATGGAAAAAGAACGATGCACAATTTCTCACTGCCTGACAGCCCAATGACCGATACAGCCTGTCCTGAGCAGCTATCACAGAGCGGAACTGAGAGTGATCTTGGAACGATCCCCAGCCGCAATCTTGGAACAGCGATTTCCCAAGAGAGAGCGAGCTGCCCACCAGCCAACCCCCTTCATACACTGAGCGGGACGTCTACGGCATGGAACGCTTCCTTTGGCCAGTTTGGGTCAGCTGGACTGGCCGTACCCCTCCCAGCTTCTGCACAGCAGCAAAACCTGGGAAACTGGAAAAAGTCCCTGATCTCTCAGCAACGATGACTAACATCAGCGTGTTATCGGCATTCTTCACACACCACATCCCATCCTAAATCCAAAACGCAACAGCTACTGGGAAGAAAATCAGCCCCATCCCAGGCGAATCCGGGACAGCTTGTCAACAAGATAAACCACAAGTATTAAAACCAGAAATCTGTTAAGGGAACCAGCAAATTCTTGCAGATCTGTAAAAACAGAAGCTGCCAATTGTAGAATATAAGATCGTAATCAGAGCGTGAGAAAAACAGATGTCCCTGATTACTCCGACAACAGACATCACAGCTCAAAAAGCTTTAACAGTGCCCTACTTTACGCTAGCTCAGCCTGCTTTATCCATCCGGAAAAGCCAAGAACAGGCTTTCCCTATCTCTCCAGACTGTTTTTCCTTTCTTTTTTAATGTATTCTTTATAAACGAGGTTCATCCTGGGAAGTCTGCGATGGTCTTCTGTATCTGTGATACAGCGCTCAAACACCAGCACGCTACAGCCCCACTGCATAGGGGATCCCAACAGCTTCTAAACTGTATTTGTATTCCCTTTTCCTTGTGAATCCATGGGGAAAGTCTGGAAATCCTATACTGAAGAAACCGCTGTCTTAAACTGGCATGATCCAGTTGCAAAACCAGGATTATCAGATAGGCACAGCGACCTTTTGGATAGTGACGGAGCGCGCGCCTGGGCTTTGGTCTCCTTGGGAGCCACGGCACATCCAGGCGACAGAAATCCCCAAATTCTCATGTTTCTGGGCTCTATTTTTAGCAAAAGGTAGCAAGTTATCTAGGGGATGGAACAAAATAGACTAAATGATCTTTAAAACGGTGTTCAGCTTCACAGGCTGGACCAGGTCAGAAAAACACGCTATTAACAGAAGAACTCAAAATTTTAAAACGCTGAAGTGCTACTCACTTGTTAAGCATTTTTCTGGTGTTTGTACATGAAAATGTATTTCCAATTTAATAACCTCCATATCTCAATTTTAGCAAACTTTGCTGCTGACTACAGAGAGCAGCTTTGCCTCTCCACTTTGCTTACGCAGCTGCAATGAGGTGGTAAAACAGCCCAAGGGACCATCGACCGACGGCCTTTCGACATAAAACGAACACTTTTCCTTAATGGCGGTAGAAAAATCATTTAGAACTAAGTAGATAATTTCATGTTATGGAAAGAAATACTTCTGTACTTGCATCATGTTAATTAAAAAAAAAAAAAGAAGAAATAAAAGAAACAGCATACCTAAATACAAGCTCCAGAAGCTGCGTGTAAGCCCAGATCAGGTTTAGTTTTAAACTAATTTCAAGATAAAATTTAAGATCGCAGTTTGAGCACCAGCTTAAGTCTAAGGATGCTGTAATCCAGTGAAACCTTCTCATCAAACAAGGGCCTTGAGAGGCAGAATTATTATTAATCTGCCTCCCTGTGCCACGTTTCCGCCAGCTTTGGGTGACGCGTCATCCATGCCAGAAGGGGAAAACAATTCGTTGCTAAATCATAAAGTTCAACTTTCCTGTAATTAAAATAGGCTCATTAGACAGTGGAGTTTCAGCAGCATGGGTCGCAACCTGGAGATGAAAAATTTCCGATGAGTTTAAAAGCAAGAACCCGGCCGGTACGCCAAGGATCTATCAACAGAGCGGGTTTCAGTGTGTATATCGACGTAAAGAATGTCTCATTGAAATGTACGTCTTCGAGTGTCGAACGGATCAACACGCTTGTGTAACGCGTGTGATGAAACAAGTCACCCTCTGGACTGGAAGGGAAGGAGGAGAAGATTGGCCTGGATTTCAGTCTAGCAATTAATTCCCTCCTTGGATAGAAACACAGTAATTGCAGCAATTTGCAGTTCGCTAAGAACATACAAATCCTTACAGAACATACAAAAATGTGAGGGAAGAGTAACAGAATTTGCACGCAGCTAAATATTGCTGTTTTCTGAACATTTCAGAAACACCTGGAGATGCCTGCTGGGATGGCTGAGGTGTTGTCCATAAAAAAGTCCACGAAAACCAAACCATGTGGGTGACATGGGGCAGTGGATGGGTTCCTGTGGGTCTTCATGTTGCACGATGCTGATCCTGCTCCCTAAAACTCAATTTTAGGACAGCACTGAAAAAAATGCAACGGTCTTATCCCAACTTTTTGAGGCTTCTTCTGTCTATAAAAAGAAGAAGATTGTTTTCAGCGCAATCTCCGTCACTAGGCAAAGTCATGCCCAGGATGCACCAGTGGTCCCACTGGCGCTTTGACTCAAATGTTGGCTCATGCTGGGGTTACTGGTCTCAGTCTTGCACAAATCCTCAAATTTCCACATTTTAAGCAGTGTTTAAACAGCTTTGGCAAAAAGCCAGAGGAAATCTGACGGGGTTCTACCTTTTGCAAGCCGGGCCCTGTTGCATCTGGCACGTGCTGCTGCTTCTCCTCCATGGCACAGCAGTTGAGCGTCTCCGTTCAACCCTTCGCAGCGTCTCCGCTTCGCAATACAGCACACAGGCATTACGAAGGTCAAGCAAAAGTAATTTTAAAAAGCTATTTTTAGCGGCCGTCTCACTGGAGCCCGTTACGAGCGCCGTAAATGAGCGTCACTTTTACATCGGTTCGATTACGCACCGCTGAGGCCACAACGGCCACGACACTGTCAACAGCAGAAATCCCTGCCTGCCAGCTAAATGCACTCAGATTTTTAACCCCTAATTCTTGTGCAGAGGAAAATGAGTCCTTCCTGGAAAACGAGCCATTTTTGTCAAGATAGGATGACACAAATACATCATCTCTAGAGTACTCGACGCGCTGGAATTTATCTATACCAGAAAAGAGTCACGCCACTGTTTCCTTTTCTAAACTACACAAAACAGCAGCTTTCTGCTTGCCAGAAAGAACATCAGGACCATCACGTGTGCCAATAAGAGCGTTTCTTCTTCCCTGTGGGCTACCTCTACCATCAAGGAACTACCTAAAAAAAAAATACTGAAGATGACAAGGAATAAATAGATAAAAGCTGATGAATCATTTCTTTTCAGCTATTACCCAGCAAGAAAAGCACAGGTAGTTTACCAGTGAAACCCAGCGCTAGAGCCGATGGGAACACTACATTCGTTGGCTGGAAGGGCACGTGGACTCAACGGCATCTTGCTGAGTCATCACTGACTTGCTCCTTCTGCAGCGCAGTCCAAAGTCATAGAATAGAATCACAGAAGGGTTTAGGTGGGAAGGGACCTTCAAAGCCCATCCAGTCCAACCCCCCTGCAAGGAGCAGGGACATCTCCAACCAGATCAGGTTGCTCAGAGCCCTGTCCAGCCTGGTCTGGAATGTTTCCAGGGATGGGGCATCCACCACCTCTCTGGGCAACCTGGGCCAGTGTTCCACCACCCTCAGCGTAAAAAATGTCTTCCTAATATCCAATCTAAATCTACCTCCCTCTATTTTAAAACCATCACCCCTCATCCTGTCACACCAGGCCCTGCTGAAGAGTTTCTCCCCATCTTTCCTGCAGCCCCCTTTGGGCACTGGAAGGCCGCTCTAAGGTCTCCCTGGAGCCTCCTCTTCTCCAGGCTGAACAGCCCCAGCTCTCAGCCTGGCCTCACAGCAGAGCTGCTCCAGCCCTCTGATCATCTTTGTGGCCTCCTCTGGACCCTCTCCAACTGGTCCATGTCCTGGGCAAGCGCAAGCCTGAGATGGGTTTTGTGGTTTTTTTCCCCAACCACAGCCAGCCTGCAGCACACCAGGTCTGCCCGATACCCAAAATACAGCAGCAGCCTTGTCACGCCTGTTTCTGTACCCTTTTTTCCCTCTTTCTGGTATGGTAATTGCAGTGCGAATGGCCAGCAAACCCTGGCTGTTCAGGAAATGAAAAGCCACCCCAACGTTATTGATGAAATACAGCATCTTGACCAGTCGAAGGAACCAACTTTAAGGGTTGGAGGCATCAAACTCAAATTTAACCGAGCACAAGTCTATGATTTAAGAGCAGCGGGTTTTGGCACAGATGTAGGGAACATCTCCAGTCCCAACCAGCCCCATGTGGTTAGGTGCCATCAAACCCTTCCCCTAGCTGATCAAGGTCTACAATACTGGCTGCACTATCAGACATTGACCACGTTCTGGGAAGGAAACAGCCGCCTTCTTGGGGCAACTTCAGTGGTTTCTTTTGTTTTGATTTTTTTTTTCCCTGAGAGTTACTCAAAATGTTTTGTATTTGAGCTTGTCTGATTTTACAAAAGGATAGTCAAAGTGAAAGTTGGCTCGTGTTCAACAATAATCGAAATAAAAATAAGGTAGAACTTTGAAGTTTTCCAAAAGTCAAGGCTTTTTACATATTTGAGTGGCATACTAAAATAGATAAAATTTCACTGCTGCCATTTAATACTTTTCTGCAATGTCAAAACTTCCACGAGCGAATAAAAGCAAGACTCAACGTTGACGGATGTGGAAGCCAACATCATAAAGTCACGTCGGAATGACAGCTGCCCTCAAACTGAAGGGCTGTCAAGCATCAACACGTCTCATCTCCCTTTCCGGTGTCAGCGTAAAGAAGTAAGATTAAAAAAATACGCAGTTACCCAGGCTGTGGGTGATGAAGATGCTACAAGTGGGACAACATCTAAAAGAAAAACCTCTGTTTCCACACATCATCTCTAGGCTCTGTTGTCAGCAGTTGAACTATTTCTTCCTGAGCTAATTTTAATATGGCCAAATATGCAAATCTTATTAAAAGGACATAGGGAGCGGACTCTGAGGCCACGTCACTACTCTTAGCTGGGGTGGTATACGATGATCTCATCTGGGAGTCAATCAAAAATCACTCAGCTACTGCGAGATCTTCAATTTCTTATTCCTCGCCAGGAAAGGAGTCTATTTTTGGATTGACATCAAGCTCTGTCAGTTGTAATCTAGCCTGAAATCCAAAAAGCCTGCAGTACTTAAACCCAGAACAAGAGAAATATCCTGACAGGAATCCCTCGTTTGCATGGTTTGTACCGAGACCCCAAGGCTCAGCACATCCTGAACGGTCTTTCATGAACGTTGACAACAAATACGACTTTTAAGATTAAAATAAAGATTAAAATGTCAGAGTAGAACTGTTTTGCTACTCACAAGACTTTATTTTATTACTCACTGATCCAAGTGAAGCTTATTAATTCATGCTTTCATCAAACGAGCAAGGTAAAAATTATGTGTTAAAAACGACCGACATTCACACAGCTCTTATGAACTGCTGGAGACGACAACGTCTGTAAGTAGCTGTGACCTGGATTTTACCTTAAAACTGTTTTGATTTGCATTTTTTTGGTCATTCTCTTTTTTGGGAAGCATTTAATAATACTTCTTTTAGACATGCCAGTATCTAAGGGAGCGGTGGGATGGAAGGAGAAGACAGAGACTATTACAAGTTATATAAAAGGCAACCAACTGGCCAAACGTGTCTTATTGGGGAATTAAAAGAGCAAAGATTGGAGACTGGCTAATGAAGGTATCATAGGGGTACTGAAGAACACATAAGCCTAAGGTGGTGATAGAAGAAAAGGAAGAGGAAGAGGAAGAAGAAGAAGAAGGAGAAGAAGAAGAAGGAGAAGAGGAAGGAGAAGAGGAAGAAGGAGAAGAAGGAGAAGAAGGAAAAGAGGAAGGAGACGAGGAAGGAGACAAGGAAGGAGAAGAAGAGAAGAGGAGAAGGAGAAGGAGAAGGAGAAGGAGAAGGAGAAGGAGAAGGAGAAGGAGAGAGGAGAAGGAGAAGGAGAAGGAGAAGGAGAAGGAGAAGAAGGAGGAGAAGGAGAAGGAGAAAGGAGAAAGGAGAAAGGAGAAGGAGAAGGAGAAGGAGAAACTTCCTTTCTTGCCAGCAGGTGAGATAAGCTGACATATGCCCGAGGGATTGCAGTTATATCAGAGGGACTCTTCTCAACACACAGACTACTACAGGGATTAAATCCAGCTAAGGACTCTGCTCACCCTTTGGGATTCATCGTACTTGAGTATTTGCCAATGCCTGCAGTACTAAGTGCGGTACTCCAGGCCAGATGTCCTCACGCTCAGCTATCAAACTGGCAGAGCCAGCAGATTTCCACAAGCATCATTCAAGAAAATTAAATGTATGTTTCACATACGTATGCTGAAATATATATTCTACATAAAATATATAAATATTTTTATTCGTATAGCTATACATTTATGTATTGATATAACTACAATATCAATAAATTATGTATAGATTTTATGTGTGTATAAATATCTATTCAGCACATACAGATACATGCTGAAATACCGGCATTTTGACAAACTCCCCAAGGCAAAGCAGCTCAGGGCTTAGATCCGCCTCTACAAATCCTGCATTTCCCAGTAAGGCAAACCCACCCATTCCAAGAATCACCGTAATTCGGAATTGTCCTCATTTTATTAGCTTAAATGGGACCGGTAATCCAATTGCACCACAGACTCCTTTAAATCAGAGCTCACGCGTGAAATCGGTCCGGAAAGCGCTGAGTCCCTGACTGCAAACTGTCTGAGGGGTAATTTCTGAAGATACGATACGCGCAGTGCTTAATTCAAATCTGTATTTTGCGTCACGTCAATAGAAGTGATTTATCATAAAACAATATTTATTATAAAATAATAATCCCCAAATAATAATAAAAATCAAATAGTTAGAACTCGTCTTCATTATGAAGAATATATTTGTTTAATAGCCAACAAAATCAGGAAATAAAGTCATTAATTTTTTGTTTTTGAAGATACGGCCAAAACCATCTCAATGAATTTTTACATTTTGTGAAATATTTTCTTCTTCATTTTGTATCATTTTCCCTCGTTCTGTGTATGCTCTTCAATTCTGTTTGAGAATTTTTAAATGAATGCCTGCGGACTACGCCGAACGGTTCCCCTCATTCATTTCCGACGACCCCATCACTCTGACACCGAATGTCTCATCCTCCACGGCGTAACGGAATAGGTCACGCTGAGCCGTAGAAGCTCGTAAGAGCAGCTCAAAAACTCATCCCCGCAAAACGTTCATGACTCACACTCTCCTGACTCACCGCAATAGATGATGTTGTCCATCACTGTCCCCTTCCTGTGACTTGTACGGATCGTAAATAGATTTTTGAGCACGCTTCCGTACAGCCATTCCCAGGCCATCCATGGACACAGGAAATATCTGCTCTTCGCCCCACATCTCAGCTAAGCAACGCCCGTCCCACATCTTGTGCCGCGGCACCGAGAGCAAGCACCAAAAGGAGTCCAAACCCATCTGCTTCCGTTCTCTTTGTGCTACCACCAAATATCTCCATTTTCTTATCCCTTTGCTTTTAGGACATCATACCAACTTGACATTTCTTCATCCGAGCCTGTTTTCCAGGTCAACAATTCAATTTCTCAAGGCTTTGGCTTAGCTGTCCGAGATCAGCAGCTCGCCTGCTGATCTTTCTCCGCATGTCTTCTGAGTCCACGCTTCTCAAAGCATTTTTAAAAAAAAAACGCTGTGCAAATCACGGGCACCGTGCCGCACTGAGACTTTCACGGGGTTCCTCTGATGGAAGTCAAACGCAGCTTGACACATCAAATCCATATCTCCTCCTGTTTGAAAACCGATCTGCCTCATGGGGAGCAAAAGATGCATAATATTTAGGGCATCAAAGTTACTGGAGCGACTTTTTCCCAGCCTAAGGCAATGTAGAGGACTCGGTCTTCACTTACGGCTCAATTCTGCCATTCATGTAACACTGTGCCCATGTTCCCCTGGCGACCACCATGGAATCCAAATCTTCATCTTCAGGGCATTTCCTCCTTCCAAAAAATGCATTTGAGGAGAACTCAATGAAAGTCTGTTCTGTATTGTCTCTTTTACGGGCTTTTCCCAAAGAAGGCACAAACAAGCCATGGAAACGTGACAGCCCAACACCAAACATGCAGTAGTAAGAGTCAACCCACGGCCATCCAAAGCTCATTAGAGTGGTATCTGGACTTTAGTCATCTTTCGGGTCCCCCAGGGACCGATACTGGGCCCTACGCTGTTCGATGTTTTCATAAATGATCCCGCTGTTGAGATAGAAGGCACCCTCACTGAGCTTGTTGGTGAACTGGGTGGTGAGGTGGACACGTCAGCAGGGCGAGGCATCTCCCAGACAGACCTGCACAGGCCAGAAGTTTGGGCTAGCAAGAACTGTATGAACTTTAACAAAGACGAGCGCAAATTCCTGCACCTGGGACAGCATAACCCAAGAGCCCAGTCCAGGCTGGGATCTGGGTGGCTGGGGAGCAGCCCTGCTGAGAGGGACCTGGTGGACAAACAAGCTGGAGAGGAGTCAGCAGTGCGCTGCTGTGGCAACAAAGGCAGAGCGGATCCTGGGCTGCATCCGCAGGGACGTTACTAGCACAAGATGTGATCGATCATCCCACTCCACTCAGCGCTTGTCAGGCCACCCCTGGAGTACTGTGTTCAGTTCTGGTCCCCACAATTCAAGAAAGACATGGACAGACTGGAGAGGGTCCACAGGAGGGCCACAAAGTTGATCAAAGGGTTGGAGAACCTGCCCAAGAGGAAAGACTGAAGGAGTTAGGTCTTTTCTTGCTGGAGAAGAGAAGGCTCTGGAGGATCTCAGCACTGCAGAACTTAAAGGGTAGCTACAGAGATGTCAGAGGCTCTCTCTTCTCAAGGAACCACATGGACAAGACAAGGAACAAGGTACAAGTTGCACCACGAGAGGTTTCATCAAGATCTCAGAAAGGTAATTTTTACAGTGAGAACAATCCTCCCCAGGGACGTGGTGGAGTCCCCAGCACTGGAGGTTTTCAAGACGCAAGTAGACAGGGGGTAAAATAACCTCATCCAGGCTCCCTTTCCCATGAAAGGTTGGACCAGATGATCTTTCGAGGTCCTTTCCAACCTGGACTGTTCTATTTGTCTACGATTTGGCAACGCACATGGCTTTTACATATAAATTTGCTGCTTCTCAGCTATAACAAGATGATAGCCCCCAAGGTTTATGATGAAATAAATTGTCCACATTTTCCTGCAGAGTCCAGCAGTACATCGCAAGACGCGTGGGTCGGCTCAGCCTATTCTGGAGGGGAGTCACTGAGAACAACAGCACGCCCAAAACCCAAACCCAACCACGGTCACCGAAGCCACAGACGGTGAGTCTTTTGAGATGCTCAACGTGATCTAGAAGCAGAATTCTGAGAATTTTGTTTTATAACTTAGGTTTAGTCAAAAGTTTATTTCTCTTTTTAAGGCAAAAGACAACCACTGATTGAAATAAGACGTCTTCTCAACAAAGCAACACCAAACCCTGAATGCTGCCAGGAAATGTTGCGGCTGGCAACCCGATGCCTTTGCGTACTCTTTGGCACCTCTCCTCACAAGACCAACAGCTTCCCTTTTATCACAAAGGTCCCGGTCCCCTCAGCGCGGGGCGGCATTGAGGACTCCACCCAATCTTTCTCAACAGAGCAGCTCTGCCCATCACCTTATTAAACAAACATCTGATACGATCGGCTCTGCAGGTTTAGATAGCTTCTTAGAGGGAAAATCACAGCGGAGAAAATATGACTGGAGAAAAGCACCATGTAAGTGAAACTCAACGTTCCCCTTCTGCTCTTCAAGACACCTTCTATCACTCCAGCTTCCAGATAAGCACTTCGAAAGGATGACTCCAGCGTACACTGCTTTTCTTCAACAAATTCTCCTGTTATTCAGGAGCGACAACAAAGCTCTCCAGGAAGCCATCCAGATCTCTAAGAACCGTAGAAAAGAATAACCAACAAATTTCTTGCTGAAATCTTATTTTATATTGATAATTCAGAAGTAATCACCCAGCTGAGGCTTTATCTAGCATGTTGCTTCATTACGACGTTAATCGCTTTAAGACGAATATGTGCTAATCACCTTTGATTACAGAAGTATACCTGGAGGTTCTCCTTTCGTATGCGATGAGGATAGAAAACAAGAGAATGAGAAAATACATATTTACTCTATTTTTTTTCTGAGAAAACAGGTTGTATAAAACTACTGATGTAAAAATGTTTATACACTGGGATTTTTTAAAATATGTATTTATACAGATAGACAGAAAAGCGTGTAAGAATCAAGATAAGAAAATACATCCCAGGCTTACTCTATCATTTTACAGATCTCAAACGAAAGTACATGTGCTAGAGACGAGGAAATCCACGCCAGCGAGAATCAGCAGAAGAGATTTTTATTCTGCATATTCTTCTGTGCAGCCCTAGGACAGCATCTTCCCAAAAGACTTCTGTTTGCTGTCTAACGAGCTCCACCGTCCTCCTCTAAGACAACAGCGCCGCTCAACCTGCAGAGCAGCACGGGGGCACGCGGCGAAGCAGAGACGTCACGTCGGATGTGGCGGTAACGAGGTATCGAAGCGATTACGCTAACGCAACTGTAGCGCAGAACCCGCACAGCCAAGCTCCATCTTGGATCAGAATCCTTGTCGTGGCTTTTGCTTCTCGGCGTAGGCTCTGCAGAGCCGTTCCCACCAGGACACCACAGCATGGGGCAGTTGGGAGGTGGTGGGGACCACCGACGGGGCTGCGACCCTACGGCTTGGGCGTTAAAGCAAGCACCAAACCAGTGGCAGACGTGAAAAATCTATTAACTCCTCGGCAAGGTGGCAGTTATTAAGGCTTTCAAAACTTCCTGCACTAATCTAACGCGAGCCGTTAATATTCTGCATTGGAAATCAAGAAATTTCTCCAGAGTCAGGATTAGTCAAAATCTTTCCCGTAAACCATATAAATATATTAAAGTCTGAAAAGACTAAAGGTAAACGCAATCTGGCTGCCTTTGTACTAACGGCAATTTCAAACAGTTACTCTGTTCTCTTTGTTCTTAATTATCCGTCACATAAGTATCTTCCTATCCAAAAGCACTGAAATTAATATGGAAATTCTGGACCACATGGGATGAAATAATTCATTAAACCCCAAACAGAGCACACAGATACTGATAAATTTATCTTTTTTCAAGAAAAAAAAAAACAAAACCAACAAATCATTGACGTCTTAATTTTTTCTTAATTTTTTTTTTGCTAACAACGTATTTAAAATTAGAAATAAATGAAAGGTAGGAGTGCTGCATAACCCAGGTTGTCCTTATGGGAAGTTCCTCCCAGTCCCAGAAGAGCCAGCGCTGCCCCAGCCCATCTCCCGTTCCCTCGGGTGTATTTAAGGAGGCGTAGCCCCATTTTTGGTGGTTTTGCAGCAGATCCAAGAGGTCCAGAGAGCCCTGTGGTTGGGGGTAGAAAGCAGATGATGTCCTGTGCCCTGGCCCAGCTCAAGCCCAGGCGCGCTGGTGGAAGGGGTAAATCCCTTATTTACGTTGCGCTATGAAAACGAACTTCAGGAGCGGGAAACCGAGGCAGTAAAAAGTCTACTTTCCTATTTCCTTTATTCCCCTTGGAGAGCATCAATCCATTCTGTCTTCAAAAATATAATTTCCCCTTTATCCCTCCTCTACAAACCTTCACCAATCAAGTCTTCGCTGTTGTTCCACCATCTTTGCCTTCGCTAGACTGGTTCCCAGCCGCTACCGGCGCAGAGATCCCTCCTGGATCTCCCATTGCAGAAGAGTGGAGTTTGCAGAGCGTTGCTGGGGGTCAGCACTCCCAGTTGGGAAGAGGCTTTCCCAGTTGGGAAGAGGCTTTCCCAGTTACGCCACCCTCCTCTGACGCTGGTGTTTGCTACCTGGGTACATGCTCACTGCAAGCAGGGACTTTTGGTTGGAAAGTCTGAAGGAAAACATTTAACGCAAGAAATTCTAAAATAGAAACACTTTTGCCGGAGATAAATTCTAGAATTACGCACATTCCCACGTTGCTCATCTGCATCCTAACACCATGAATATCCTGAGATATAAAATGTCAGGATACTTCATTGGATGTTAATATGCTCGGAGCTCTCAAGGCATCTTCGCCTCGGATTTTGGGAAAACACCGTTACGTGAAGACAAACAGCAGGACTCCGTGGCAAGCACGCAAGCAGCCACGTCTTGCTCTCGCACCACGCTATTGTGCATCAGAAAAAAATAATTTCTGCTGCAATAAACTGGCCTGGGCTGCTCTTCCTGACAAAACGATTTCATGGATCGTTTAAATTCCAGACCAGTGACGAGCGGGCTCGCTTCACCCTTAGTATCAAGCCAGTTTTCTCCTGGGGTCAGCACGGTCAGGCTGGGCTCAGCTTTGGCGCTGAGCTGAAGCGGGCGACCTTTGCGGGCAGAGAAGAAGGGTGGGTTAGGAAAGGGAATTTGTCAAACGGTACCAAAAGCTCCAGGATGGAGCAAGAGCAAAGATCCGGATGGCGGAAGCAGTTCGTATTTGGGATTCAGCATAAGCACGCGTGGCTTATCTGCATCTCTTTCTTCACCTTCGCATCAGGGAAGGCTTCAAACGCTCCGCTGCTCACCTCCAAGCAGCGAGACGGCCATTTGGTGGCTGCAAAGTCAACACCGCGGCGACGCCCCAACCTGGCTAGAATAGTGAGGCTGGAACAGGTACGAACTCACTCAGTCCAAACCCGCCTCATTTACAGCCCACGGACTTCAGAGCGGTCTGAATCTTCACCACGAGCCACTCGGGTAAAAAACGGACTTCACAAAGGCGGGAGATCTATCCCACTTGCTAACAAGCAATTTAAGTCCTCTACAGGTCATCGTCTTCCACCAAATACATGGAGTATTTCAGTTTCTAGCTCAAATTAACAGAAAACACGTTACATGTGACCGAGTCCCTGACGAACACAGAGATTGGAAGCATTTAAAGCAGATTAAGTGGAGCAACATTGAGCATCAGGGAGCAGCTCACTCATCTAGGAGGAGACCTCACAAAAACCCCCTCCCACCAAAGATTCCCGTATTTGGGAAACGATACCGTTGACAGAACTGGATTGAATCGATCGATACCGAAAATAAATCTAAAAGGTCTGGCTGGCAAGGAGCTTCTCGGCTGAGTGCTCCGATTAATAAACGCTGTCTGTGGGGTTCAAGCAATGCTCTGGCACATCTAAAAGCTACGGACTAAGCATTTCCCTTCTCTTTTATAATTTAGGAGAAGTTGTCAACAGGCTTTCAAGACTCCTTTGAAGGCCAGGAGATTGATTAGCATGGGAACAACGCGGCCAAATCCAATTTCTTTGGCAGAGCCGGCTCTTCCAAACAGAGAGGGAGAAGGGGAATGGAAGAAAGTCATAGAGGAGGCAACAGGAATTATTTTCTATCCCTACACTATGGGATTTTGTACCTTTTTGGCACCAGAAAGGATCTTCCTTCACTGGGGTTTCATTCGCCCGAGGAATATACCGTATCACCGTAATACATCAGAGATGGGCAAGACGCGCTTTTATTTCTCCACAGTAAATTGTAAGAATCAAAAAAGTAAAGTAAAAAAAAAAAAAAAATTAATTTCAAAATTTGCTCTGAAAATAGTTTGCATCCATTAAAGACTGTTCAAACTCGCCTTCGTTTTTAACCGGCATTATTTCTGTTTTGTAATTAATATAATACATAGACCAAAATTTTCCCATAAAATATCTCCTGTTGAAAGAAAAACAGCTTGAGGCCAACTGGAACAATGCGACCCTTTGTCAGTGATTTATTTACTTTTTTGGTAACCCAAGCGAAATGCAATTAAAATCAACATGTACGGCAGCCTTGGCCCGGTATAATACGAAACAACCCAACACCCTCCTAATGGGAGTTAAATGTCACGCTAACAGTTGATGTGAAAGCACCAAAGTAGACGGTATTGAATTATTAAATGTACGACGGGTTATTTTCCAAGCACGACGACTCCAGAATCACCAGGGAGTTGCAGGCAACCATCACCGGGAATCTGACATTTGAAATTATTTTAAATATTTAATGGTACCTATCAACGCTTTACGGCCAAGTTTTTATAATCTTGAGATTAAAATTAATAATTGTGGGGGGGGAATGGAACGCCTGCTGACAGCCCACCAGCAGAAAGCGTTTGACGAGCATCTGTTTCCATCAGCCTGGGCAGGGCCTTGGGTTTGCTATCAGAAAATCACAGGAATAATTAATCCCCAGTTTCCAGATTGAGGAGGTGAGGTTTACCACCTCCCTCCAACGGCGGGACAGTCGACCTTCTCTGAAGCTGCTGCGTTACACAGCTGTATTTAACTCCACGTCTCCAATTAGTATTTCCACCAAAACGCCTTCTAAAGCTTCGCACGCTTTTGATCTCACACTGCTCTCATGAGCTCCTACAACATTTTTTTTTAATCTTTCTTAATTCAAGGTGCTACGTTTGCCGTTCTTTGATTACGCGGTGCAATCTTTGGTGAGAGAGAGATGTGTTTACCGCTTCAGGTGTGAGTCCTCCAAAACTTCTAACACAGAGAAATCCCTTCTCACACGAAGAATCGTTATTTCATTGTTCACGTCTCCCTAAACCCAAAAACTCCCACCGACCCTCCTCTTGGGTCAGGGCCCTTCACACCGCTGCCCTTCTTGCACTGGTTTATACTGCTGTGAAGAGCAAAGCCCATGTTTGATATAGAATCACAGAAGGGTTT
>JAAGAY010146971.1:0-44701 GCA_011801015.1 Ardeotis arabs | reverse complement strand
TTCATCTCAACCCACGAGTTCCTCCTTCCTTCCCATTTCTCTCCCCCCCCCACTGGGAAGGGGGAGGGTGAGCGAGAAAACTGTGTGGTGATTCGGGCTAAACCATCACACATGTCATCGCAAGAACTACAGTAACTTAATCCATTTAGGGATGGAAAAAAAAAAAGAAAACAATAAAATGTACACTTTAGTTTTTGAATAACAATTACTGACCAATTCAGTATATGAATTAATATGTCCATAATTTCAGTGAGTTTTAGAAGTTTTCTTCATGTATGGAGGGGATCCTGAGAAGAGTTAAAGTGCCATCAAGTTATACTTCATTTTGACTTCATTCCAGATTTTCACTTTTGCAGTTATATTACCCCAGCCATCCAAAGGCTGAAGAGGCTTTGTTCATGGGTTTGGGTTTTTTCTCAGATCTTTAAAGTTTTAGTCTTTATCTAATCAAAACTCTGCTAACTTGCAAAGTTATTACTAAGTTTTAATTATTCAGAAACAAATTGTCAACTGTCTGGATATTTTTTTTTCCGTGTGTTTCCCTTACAAGGTTTATAATTTCTTTTTATTTAATGTATTACATATGACTTTCACAAAACTCCTGAAGTGCAAATCTTTTTTTCCATCAAACATTTATTTGATGGAAAAATAGAATATGAACAGCATGATTGCTTGCTCATATTTTTTAATATTTTCCACAATAAATTAACTACAGACTGACTAAATCAACAGACACTTTAAAAATGCTGAAAGTCAGTTGTCAAATCCAAGAAAACAGACCTCTAACTTACATATGTTACTTGTATGGTCTCCGAAGTGGAAACCAGCTTCAGAGTTAGCTTTCCAGTTTCTGTACAGATGTTCAAGAAGACAGTTGGTGAGACAACGGAAAATAAGAACAAGGGGAAAAAAAAAAGAATGAAAGTGAGACTGAAGCATACCTCTGTGCAGAAATTTGTTTATGGTTAGTCTACAACATGCATATATGGTTTTGGTTAGTCACTGCACAGAGAGCAACGATGAGCATCCCGATGCAGCAACCAACATGACCCAGAGAGTTCCTAGTCTATTCTTTCTAAAACGTAAATATGGCTTACATCTTTCTTCCTGATTTTTGTCTCACAAACCTTACATAATTGTGAGATGCCTGAGATTTGGATGTTTTGGTTTTTTGTTGTTATTTTTCCAGATAAATGAGATTGAAACCTACCTCTTCAAAACCGATGCTCAGATTCAGATTAATAGAATCTTAGAAGTACCTGCTTCTTTCTATTGACCACAAATGGTAACTTGGTTGGTAGTAGAATTGCAAAACAAATTTCTGCCTTCACGTGTATGAATCTCATTTAGCTGAATATGAAACTGAGTATGTACTTAACTTTATAAAGAAATGGAACATATAGTGAATATGCTGGATTCTAGTCTATGTTCTAGATTGCTTTACTCATTAGATATTAAATAGTTGTAGAAATAAAGGAAACATAGTCCTTAGAATAGAAAGCAGAAAAGAGGATTCTTGTATTACAGCAGTCTCTAGCTTTCTTCTATTTCTGCCACCGCAGTTCCTACATTTTATTGTTAAACATCACAGCTTCAAGAGAGTAGGGAAAGATGCCCTAAGGCAGCCTTGTTCAAGCATGGTAAACTTTTTACTAGGTGATAGGTAGTGAAGTTTTAAATTCTTTCATTAAATGGTCTACAACCTGGAACTCTTACCTATATACTTAGTGACTTACCTCAAGTAAATAATATACAGTAATATACATAAATGACATAATAATATATAGAATATATGTCTCCAGTTGTGGCTTTGAATAAAAGTAATCATTAGGTCCTAGGCAAAACCCAAAGCTATCCACATGTATGAAGTGTAGTCTACATGCGTCTAACAAATTTGGACCTTCGGAGTGCTGAGACAGTACTCCACCTGGTTCCAAGTCCAGTTATAGTGCAAATATGAGTTATATTTACAGCTGCGTAGGACAAGAGAGCCCTATGTAAAAGATTCAAAATCTGAATTTTCACATAAAAAATAAAAATATATTTCAAGTTCATAAGTAGTTTGAGTAACTGCTGAATAGCACTTTTGTTTTGATTGTTTGTAACAGATCTTTAACTATTATCTGAGTGCTGTTCTAGCCAACTAAATACATCTTTCTGGACCAGCCTTCAAAACATGACTTTAAAACCATACTAAAAATAGCAAAAAAAATAAATTGTGTATCTTATTTTTATTTAAAATATAAAATAATTTGTTATGACCTAAAACATGTATGGTCTCTTCAAAATTTGCATTAAGAACATATTCTCCTCATACGTATTTTAATATTAAATACTAATGTTATTTTCCTGTATTTCACAAGTTCAAATGGGCAAAGAAATATACAATAAAATGACTCCAAATTAATACTGGCACATCCTTAAAGCAGTTTGCTTTATGCTGGATTGTATTAGCATTTTAAATTTTCAAAAATGTTGCTAATGCATGGTTTTCATGTTAGGTTTTCAGTGATGAGTAGTATATTTACTGCCTGAACCTCAGGCAGTAACCTATTTAGCTGACTAAAAGGAAAATTTCTTAGGCCTTTTCTGTTTTCCTCTTTTCTATGTGACATTTCAAAGCCTTATTACCTTAACTTTGAAAATCTGTTTTGGCTTATTTATCCATTATATTATTTTTTTTCCCACTGGTTTTCAAATATTTCACTCTGGCACATAGTCATGTTCTCAGCCCCAGAAATTCAATCAGATATGCTAATAAGCACTGATGTTGCCCTCTAAAATGTCTTTTTTTTTCTTTTTTTTTCACTTACCTTTAGCAGATGTAATGTATTCATCAGTGCCTTTGGGCAATGCAATATTGATTTTTTTCAAGGTTTTTTTTTTTTGAGTGTTCATGCACAAAGTATGAATTCTGTATTCAGTTTCTTGTCATGATATTAGCATTTGCTGTACCAAGGTGCGGAAAACTACATTATAGGCCATCCTTGTAAG
Organism: Ardeotis arabs; assembly: GCA_011801015.1. Taxonomy (NCBI): domain Eukaryota; kingdom Metazoa; phylum Chordata; class Aves; order Otidiformes; family Otididae; genus Ardeotis; species Ardeotis arabs. The sequence continues at coordinate 41,707 of JAAGAY010146971.1, read as the reverse complement.
CAAATTACTATTACTCCTTTCTAAAATAAATATTTGTTACCACTGAAGGATAACTACCTTCCTTGTGTCAGTTATCCTTGACTGACAACACTTTGTATATGCTCTTTCAAATAACATTTATAAAGTGTAGGAGATTCCAAACTATGATTCATAATTTCAGGATAATCATCTGAAATATGGACATATAAAATAGCAAAGAAGAAGTATTGTGAGACATGAGCTCCAATACCTTAGTCTTTGGAGTCTTTCTCAAATGCTTGAAAGAACTAAGTGGTTTGTTGCCCCTACATAAAATAGTATTATAGCTTATATGATTAAGCTTCTCCAGCAGTATCATTCATATAAATGACTGAGTAAAAGCTGACTTCAGAAACTTTTTTAATATCATGTTTCTGCTTCTCCAGATCCACCCCTGAATTTTGATTCCTATCAGCTGAACCTTTTCTTCACAAGGAGGAGAACATTTTCTCCACAGAGAGGAAAGTCTTTTCTGATTGTATAAAGAAATTTAAGTGGCAGGAACTCTATGAAACACCAATCACTGATAGAATTGTTTGAGGTCTGCAGATCCTGATAGTCCTGTAACTGTTGCTATAAGGTTGCTTCTATCATATTTTCAGAGGAACTGAAAATTATATTTAGTGTGATGCGGCAGCAGTGCAGTTGAGAAGTTCAAGGGGACAGATGCTATTTATTGATAAAGAGAAAGGGGAAAAAAAAAAAGAAGAAAAACTCGATTTATGGAGTTGGAACAGATTTATTATTACAGTTAAGCTGAGTACAGGATGGCTGCTTGCTTGTAATTGCTGGAATTAAATAGAAACAGCAGAGATGCCAAAAATAACTAAGAATGCTTAACATCTTTCAGTAGAAAAACAGTTGACAAGAACTGCTCATTTCTATTTTTAATATACTGTACTGGATATCCTGAAAATTAAAGTATCTTTGGCAGAGCTAGAAGCATGGCTTTACAGGCTGTGTGTACTTTATGCTCCTTGATGGACAGTATTCCCAGTTATTTCAGTACTATCATAAAAATATTCTGACCAAAATATCAGAATGAGCAGAGTTGGGGGAAAGATCTTTATTACTCTAAGTCCCTGCCAAAGCCAGACTACACTAACTGTGGATATTTTTGCTATGTCCATTTTGCTATGACATAGCTATTCTGAAGATTTAAAACACCGTTGTGAGAAAGGCATAGAATCATATAGAAGCCTTTCTTCATAGGAGAGCTGCTCCAGCCGTCTGATCATTTCTGTGGCCCTCCTCTGGACCCGCTTCAACTGGTCCATGTCTTTCCTGTGCTGAGGGCTCCAGAGCTGGACACAATATTCCAAGTGGAGTCTCACGAGAGCAGAATAGAGGAGCAGAATCACTTCCCTTAACCTGCTGGCCATGCTTCTTTTGATGCAACTGAGGATGCAGAAGTGGAAGTTGCACCCACTTCTGGGCTGCAAGTGCACATTGACGGCTCATGTCCAGCTTTTAATCCACTAGTACCCCCAAGTTTTTCTTAACAGGACTGCACTCAATCTCTTCATCCCCCAACCTGTATTGATACTAGGGGTTGTCCCCCACTTGCTTCTATTGAACCTCATGAGTATTGCATGGGCCCACTTCTTGAGCTTGTCCAGGTCCTTCTGGATGGCATCCCATCCCTCAGGTGTGTCAACCGCACCACACAGCTTGGTGTTGCCAATGACATGTTATGGGACATCATCAGGTGAGTGGGTACACGTTTTTCATTGAAGGCTTTGGCTTATTGAGTGAATTAGGAACATTTAAATCTGCTAGTCAACTGTTTTATGCATGAATCCTGATAGCTGTTTCATGCAATGTGATATATGACACTCTTCCTTTCAATTCTCTGTTTTTTAAGATGATGTAGGAAACACTGAAAATAAAATAATTTCTGCCATCTTCGTATGTCTTACTTGTCCATCTCATATTGTTGTGGTTTTGTTTAGTGAGGGGGGGCCTAAGGTGGAAGCTTCTGTAGGAAACTGCTAGAAGTTGCTCCCCTTTGTTCAGTGGACTCGGCCGGGCCTAGGGCGGACCTGCTGCTGGCCAAGGCTGAGCCGATTGGTAGCAGAATGTTCTGTGATAATGCCTCTGCGATAACGTATTTAAGAAGGGGAAAACAGAAAAAAAAAAGAGAAGATATGAAGAAGCTAGAGAGAGGGAGGTGCAGGCCTCGTGGGCCTTGCAGGCCTCACCCTCTGGCCTCTCGCCGGGCAGCCTACTGGGCGTAACTCGGCCCAGCCCGGCTGCAAGAGGTGGAGGGGAGATGAGATGGATGATGTGAAGAGATCCTGAGAGGCTTCTGCCAGCCTGTTGTGAAGAACTTTTCTTGTGAGAGGAACAGCTGCAGACGCCAAGGTCAGTTCAGAAGGAGGGGGAGGAGTAATGCGGCTCCTGGCCAAGATTCCCCTGCAGCCTGTGGTGATGACCATGGTGGAGCAGGCTGTCCCCCTGCAGCCCACGGAGGTCCATGGAGGAGCAGAGATCCACTTGGAGCCCATGAAGGACCCCATACGGGGGGAGGTGGATGCCTGAAGGCGGCTGTGGCCCGTGGAGGGCCTGCTGGGGCAGCCGTTCTGGAGGGACTGTACCCCGTGGAAGAGATGACCCACGCCAGAGCAGTTTCACAAAGGACTGTGGCGTATGGGTGGGACACCACAATGAAGCAGGGGAGGAATGTGAAGAGTTCTTCCCCCAGCTATGAAGCTGCGGTGGAAAACAACGCATGATGAACTGACCGCAACCCCCATTCCCTCTTACCCCCTGTGCCGCTTGGCAGGGGGAAGGTAGTAGAGATAATGTTAAGCTCGGGAAGAGGAAGGGGTGGGGGGAGGCTATCTTGTTCCCTGTCTCATTCTCCTGCTCGTTTTAGTAATAAATGAATAGTTTTCCCCAAGTCAAGTCTGTTTTGCCCATAACGATAACTTTAAGGATTTTCTCCCTGTCCTTATCTCAAGCCTCAAGCTGTTTTTTCTTATATCATCTCCCCCTATTCTCTTGGAGGGTGGGGGGAATGAGAGAGACTGTGTAGTCTGGTCCCGATCGGGGCTGAACTATGACAAATATGAAAAACCCAACACTGTAAAGTAACAACAAGGCAGAAGAAAACCCTCAAAGAGATGTTATAAGCAGATTGTAGTTTTCAAAAAATTACTTAGACACAAGCCCTCTAAATTGTAGAAACTTAAGTGGAAACAGAACACTAAATTTCATACTCTCAGCCACAACCACTACACAAAGAAGAAAGCTATATATGTCACTCTTCCTGTCTTTTTTAGTTATTAGAAAATGGTATGATTACAGCCTCAAATGGATGGTTTTTTTCTAGCTCCTCTGCAGAAATACTATGTCAATATGCATTTTTATGTATTTTCCCCTCATTCCCACATCTCTGTGCACTGCAGGTCCAGATACATTCCTGGTATCTGGCCAAAGACTGAATTTAATCAGACCTGGAAAAGTATGGCAAATGTGTGTAAGACAACAGAGAGAGAGACCTCTAAGGATCAAGAACTGACAAGAAAAGAGGTGATTTATTTATTTTCCTTCTGAGGAGGCAGCTATAGTGTTTTAATTAGCCTGAAATCTCATAATATATTTTTGTCATTTTGCAAAGTTTGAGGATGCTGATAAAGCAGCAATAAAGTAGTAGGATAGTATGGCACTAAAACTGTAGTACTGAGGGTAGAGTAGAAAATACAGCTGGGATTATTAAGTATTCACCTTCCTCAGATCTCCCTGCAGCAAACCTGAAATATCTCAAGGAGCACAAGGTACTGGAAGTAGAGTCCCATTCCGTATTGTTAAGCTCTTAATTTCATTTTTGCTTCAAAGAAAAAGCATGAGTCAACAAGAGGAGAAATTTGAGCTACATAAAAATGTTATCTGTATTAATGGGGCAAGTCCAGCAAAACGATGGATGGAAGTACAGATAAATAGAAGGTAGTTTAAATTATGCTGATGCGCCCGTTTCATTTTCTCAGCAGACTATGAGCGGCATAATTAGATCGGTTTTTTGCTCTGCATCCAAAGGGTATTCATTCCTTGTGTCCCTGTCCTTTTTACAGCAACTATCTGAGAGTGATATCCTGTGATATTAACACTGTCACTGGAAGATGAACCCTTAGCATGCTTTCTGCTGGAATACAACTTCTCTTACCTAAAACCAGCAAAGATATCTACATAGCCATAATTATCTGAACTACGAAATCTGTAAAATAAAGGTACAGGTCTCAGTATACCTTCAAGAGATATAGGGACATACCTTAAATTTCTATTTCATTTTGTCTGCCTTACCAGTGTAACTTACAGATTGCCTATTTCCACCTGTCATTGAACAGGAGAACATGAAGAGCCCATTTAAACCAAATTTATGATGTGCTCTACCACTGTCACTCAGTTGTTAAACTCCTGTAAATACAAAGGAAGGACTTAATCTTGGAAAATTACAGGATCAAATAAGATGTTTTAAGGTCTACATTGGGGATAATTTAAGATGTGTGTGTTCCACACAGTCCCCAGCTGACATGCCAGAAGGTTGCAAGTTTCCCCCTGGTCCCAAGTTGAGCTCCAAGGATGGATTCAACTTGTGGTTAAGACATCTAAACTTCAGTGTCTACTTGTAGGTTTCTGTACAAGATCTAGTTAATAAACTCAAGCTAACCATAGGAGTCTGAAAAGCTCTACTAATTGACTTACATCTAGTCCTGCTTGAAAGGCCCTAGAGTTATCCGAGATATCTATGTGGTAGGTGTAATATGGGACAGAAGGGAGACTCACTCCCATCTTAAGCAACACTGGGCAGCCAAGCAAGGTATGTTGTGACATTGTGACTAAATTAAGTGACTATGTTTAAACAATAAGTGGTCTTCTGGAAGTCTACTTTAGTGGAAGCTGAGTCATTTGATATGCTCCACTCACTGTATTAACTAGATGCTTAGAAACATGCCTGTAGCCACCTACATGAAGACATAATAATACAGATTTCTTAAGCTTGAACTGAATTAATTCTACTGGGATGTGCAACCATTTGTAGTACTGACATGAAATTTGAAAGGTACAAGGCACTCCTGTACTATGAGCTTGATCACTACAAAATTGGCTTAAGTATACATCGACAAATCTGCTTAGCTTGAGAAATTTTACTTTAAACCCCCCTGAGTTCAGCTGGATTTCCACTGAATAGGCAGGTTAGAAGATGAGCAGCAAAAATCTGGAATTAATTTTTTTCATAAACAAGTCATTGGAATGCAAGTTGGATGTAAAATCCAAGGAATAATGGGCTAAGATGTTAATATTCCTTTAATATTTTACCATAACCAGTATGATCGGGTATGACCTATACTAATTAGGTCATCTGATGTCCCTCTTCAACAAGTCAGTTTCAGAAATGAAATCATTGTCGTACTGGGGAATTACAAAGCACAATTGCTGAAGATTTGAATTCTGAAGAGCAATCCCACTTTATCATGATGTGGGTGAAAATGTATGACTGATATTCCACCACAAATGCCATGTGGTGAGAACAGTGCTGCTTTCTGCACTTAAACACAGAAGTCATCATAACAGAAGACTCAATTTTCGGACACCTTATACCTAATCAAAAGTTAAAAGTCATATATGATGTGCTACATGTGACCTCTTATTTCCAGCAACCACTTTCCAACAACCAATGTATTGCTTGCAAAAAACTTGAAAAGATACACAACATATTACTATTTTGTTTACATTGCTAGGAAGCTCAGTTTGAATATCAATATAAAGAAAAAGCAGCCCTGTTCCAACCATGATCTGAAAGAAAACCTGCCAAGACCAGTATCAAATATTGTCAGCAACGCAGTGGTCTCTGCAGATAAATCCTGTTACTATGGCCACCTCTGTCTCAAAACTCTGTGATGGATGAGAAAGTCACACAGAGTCAACACGAATGAAGCTTTTAGGGTATTAAAACATCTTATTCAAAAGAGGATCTAACTCAGAACAAAACTAAATTTGTATTATACAGTAGTGATATCCATTTTTTGTATAGCTAAGAAACTTGAACTATTTGTTGCTGCATTAAGTATCTCAATTAATTACAAGTGGATTTTTCTTCATGCAGCTCCTGAAATAAAATGACAGGGTCAGTTCCTAAACACTGAGGCCTTAAAGCACTACTCCAGACCATATAATGCTCCTATAGGTCAGCTAACACAGCTTTGGGCATCTGCTATGTATTTTGATAAAAGATGGCCCAGAGCTTTTATTATGGAAAGTTGAAATATGGTAAATGGCTGAAAGGCAAGACTCTGAAATGTTACAGATACCCACAAGCCATATCTTTAGCTGTCACCTTAGTTCTGCAACAGGAGAACTTGCAGCTAAAGATGATCTGCTGTAGTGAAGATGCATCAAAGCCTGGGATTAAAACCCAGAGACAAAAGACACCAGAGGAATATAAATGTGTTACCAAGACTCAAGACACCTGTGTCCACAGCAAAAAGCTAATTTCCCAGAGAAGCCATGAAAGAAAGTTGAGTACTTTAGAAACTAAACTGATGAGAAGCTATTATGGTCTATGAAGTACTCACAAAATCAACACAAAATTTAGAATTTAGGCATCTGGCTCAGTTTGCAAACTGGAGTCTTAAGTCTGCCATAGATTTATAGCACTGTGATATCATGTTAAGGAAGAAATATGCGAGTGATGTGGCTTTTTATTAAACTTCATCTTAAGACAGCATAGCTTAATGTGCCTCCACTGAAGTCAATTTTTAATGGGAATGAAGCTATGCATGGCAAAATCTGCTATAGAGCTTGTAATTTATATTGCCGCCATCATGTGGAATGTTCCGAATTTAGTATTTTTTAATTGTTTTATATTAACTTACAACTTTAAGATATGTCCAGCTTTATAAGCTGAGATACAGAATATGAAGTAGTTTTATAACATTGTCTATTGCTTTCTTTGCATGTAATATAGCTCCGGAGTTCTGCTTCATGTTGACCACATCATAAGAATTTCTGAAAAACATCAGCATGTACATGTGAATTTAAATAATTTCAGGGTATGAGAATTAAGCTGTATTCGCTTTCCTCTGAATAAGGTACACTCCATTCCTTTAGAACTACAACATCTCAGCACGTCATATACAGACACAAATTGAGGTACGAGATTTTATACCAACAGGTATTTTGAGAAAGATAAAAATATATATGAGAAACAGCATTTTCTGAATACTGGAGGTATTAACTGCAATTACTGAGTGAAGCAAGAGCTGTTTCAAAACAGTAATATATGATCATCTAATTGAGGCATATCAGGGAACATATAAAGCATAAATTGATATAGCTAAGTTATAGTTGCCCAGGCAGTCTTACTTTTTCTTCTAGCTTCTAAGTGTTTGCTTTTAGTGTTAACATTTTTTGTAAAGGATCTTCTGTGTGCAAAGTTATGTAAGTCTATTATATCTAATGCTAATGTTTTCTGTCTCTGTTTCTGTGCAGATGTTAATCATATAATATGCCAAAGTCCAGATGAAGGCAAGATTTCTGTTTGCTTCTATAAAAGTCTTTTGTAAAAGTTCTTCAAGAATCCAGTCCCATAAAAGAACTTTCAGTATTTAGCAACTCCCTACATCAGTTATTTTATTCTTTTGCAGTTAAAATCTATTACCATCTTCTTAGGAAGAGAAAATTCTTGATTCCACCTCTTGTTTCCAAAAAGTCTGCAGTGCCTCCAGCAGCAAAGAACATGTATACAGCTGGCTATACAGTGTCAGAAGTTACAACACTGTGAGAGAAAAAGCATAAGGAAATATACTGAAGTTGCTTTTGTGCCTCATACAGAGAAATCAAAATGATGCTATTTATACTGTAGTCTAAGAGCTGAAAATGCCATTAGCTCCAGTTAAAATATCTTGGAGCTTTCTACAGCTGATGGGTTACTTGTTCATAGATTTTTTTTTTTCTAGATAGGTGCCTCAGTACTTTCCATAGAAATATAGCTCTGATTCCTGTCCTAGTGTTAAAACGGATAAGCAGGGAGCAGACAGGTTATGCCAGTTTGCTAAGAGCTGCATTGTTGAAGTGTTTACATCAGTTATGCTTAATCGTACAGAATTGGAGCTGCAAGACTTGGCTATCACATCACTGAACACTGCATCATCTGAACACGGTTGCTTAGAGGATTCCCAGAGCCTGGAGTTATGCATCCAGGTTCTCTAGACAATTCCTGAGGAGACACAGACACCTTAAAGACAAATCTGTGCTGCAGTTATTTGTATCACTGCAATTTATGTAAACAGACAGAAGTTAGCTTTAGAGTAGCTTTGGTACAGACAAGAGTGCAGCCATTACAGCACAAAAGTCAGGGGTTGCTTCTGCATTTTGGATTAAAAAATTATTGGATAAAATGAAAAGATAACATTATGACCACATATCAGAACCAAAGCTTCCCTTTCCAAGAAGTAACCTTATTTCTGGGCCAGAGAGTCATGCTCCCTTTTGCTTATTCACTCACTCTCTGCTCCTTGAAATTTGCTTTCTGCTGTACTAGCAGATATGGTGAACAGAAGGGTAGTTACCTTTCCTCTATAGCCTGCCACCAGGCACTCTGCTAAGAGGCAAGAGAGATGTGGGTCAGTTCCCATCGTGCAAAAATTTTTCACCTCCTTAACAAACACCACCTTAACAAACAATGACTAAGCAATTGAATCAATTACATATAAAAGGTGAATGCTTGCCAGACTCTTCTAGCTATGTTTTATAAGAAAAAGATGAACTTCTTTTTTGGAGGTGATGAACTTGCACAGCCAAATTACTCAAGTTGATAGTAAAGCACTTCAGTGCAAAAGAGAGCTAGTAATTTTATTCTCTTGGTTTTAAAGGTTGAGTTATCTCCCGTTGTTGATTATATTATTATTTAAGCCATTAAATGAAGGTCTTGATATACAACTGCAAAAAAGGAGTTATTTCCTTAAGTTAATGTTTTAGGAAAGTGGAAGTCTTCTTTACAACAAGCTCTTCATAATCTGCTATGGGTTAGCTTAATCTAACTCAGTTGAGTGTTCTGGGCATTATAAATTCCTTTCATATTGTCAAGCTGGATTATGAGTTCTGCTTATGAAATGTAATGGATAGGAAATGCATAAAAAGCAGGAATGGCAGATATCAACCTTTGTGCATGCTTGCATGGATCTGAGCCTATATTCTTTCTCTGCGTCTAGGCCTCTGGAAAGGGAAAATTATCGTACAGTTTCAACAGATAGACAAAAGACTAAAAAACACGTGCATTGCATATCATGTTAGTTGTGCTTCAGTCCTCTAGCAAGAATAAGACAAGCCTCAGGGGACTGCTTATGCTCTTTGTGCAAGGGTTCATACCAGTGTGTGCAGGCTGTTGTAGGAGCATAATCTTGCAAAGGCTGAAGTAGTTAGATGGCTTGTCACAGGGTAACTTCCGTGCAGAATAAATGGGAGCAGACAGTGACAATTTGCATCTTGCAGTACACAGCAGTCTGCTGCCCCACAACCAGGGCAAAGCTACAGTCAAGCCCAAGGCAAGCAGCAATTCTAAGTAAGGAATATTCTTTATAGTTCTAACAGACAAGACAGAGGAGAGTTCAGGTCATTGACAGATACCCCAGTTAAGAAAGAAAGAAACTTACAAGGTCTATAAGAAACAGAATTTCTTTCTTAAGGTCATCTTGTAAAATCTCGCCAAGATACTATTTGTTTATTTACTCAAGGGTACAAAAGTAATCATGAAGCAATGCTATGGATGTATTACCTGAACTACCACCAACTACCAGCTGTATGTTTGGACCTATATTGGAAGAAAATATTAAACAGTATGACCTATATCAAAATCCATTTTGTTCCATTTTCTAATCTAAAAGATTATCCTTCAGAATCACATCTGAAGTCATCACTTAATTATATGCCATGTTTCATTTACTGTCAGACACATACAAGCTAACAGTGCTTTGTCCATCTACCTCAGCCGTAAGTAGTTTCAGCAATAATATCCATTGATTTTGTCCTTCTCAAAATTCCTTTTGACCTTCTTTCTAGTGATGATCAAGCAATTCTGTTTTTACTTTTATTCCAGTGTGTTCTAGTGAGAGAAAAAAAAAAAGTAACATAAAGTTGACACAATTCACAATTTAAAAAAAGAAAAAAAAGATATGTACTTTTCTCTGATAGTTGCAGGAAAGACAAAGCAGCATTTTTGTTTTCATCTGACCAATTAGATGTCTAGAAGAATAGAAGCTGAAAAAAATAGTCTTTTAGCAAAATTGTCAGTAAAAATTTGCAAATGTCATGCTACTTGTTCAAGGGAAACATGAGCCCCTGGTAGTACTAAGTAAAAGTTAATATCCTTTGTCTACTATAAAAATATTATTTTGTGAATTTATTCAAGCAAATAAATATATTGACTAATGCAATGAATTAGTGTGCACTGAAGAGGCAATTGTCAGCTGAAGAAGAAATAAAGGAAGGACATGCCCAATTAGTCAGTAATTCAGTGCAGGTGGCTACCCTTGTTTAGGTTAAGTAAGCAGTCTCCAGAGGTGATAACATTTTGTGAACTGTGAAAGAAACCTTAACAAAGAGATAAAGCATAAATCTCTCATATGATTTGAAGGCTGAGATCCAATCTACGACTTTACAGAAAAGGTGGTTCAAGCTCCAACTTAAAATAGCAAAACAGACAGACAAGGCAGCTGCTTTTAAAAATAATACTAAAAGAACTAAACTTATGTTGCTGTAACTCTGGGAGTTGTTGCCAAGATATATTTTTCATATTGTCTGCAATTCCAGTTGCTTCCTATTTCTCTTTTCTAAGAGTAGAAGTCATATGGGAAAAGGTGTAGGAATCTGCATGGGAGGAATCCTTCGTGTTTGGTTTCTAATTAATTTGAATACATTTGACTAGCAGTTTTATGCAGAGCAGGTAGAAGAAAGAATCAATCGTTTAGAACTTTCTCTCTAAGTTCAAGCTGCTGAATAGTTTGCTACACCATGCTGACAATATTGAGTTTTCATTAGGCTTTACAGGAGACAACTCAGACAGAATTAAATCAAGTAAAGATGGGCTGACCTCCTACTGCTTACACTGGCCTTCACTTTTGTTTCTGAACAGTAGGAGAAAATCCATCTTGAGCATTTGCTTTTGCAATGATCTGTTATATTATTTCAGCTGTGCAACTGCTGTAAGAACAGAGAACTCCCTTGCCAAAACTTGGATGAAAGCACTTAAAATTATCTGTGGGAAGCCTGATGAAAATTTACAACCACCACAAGTTGGTCACATAGATTTGCATGTTTACACAATTGAGTATACAAAGTATACTGAGCTCAAGCTTCTAAGTTTGTCAGCCCAGGATGTATTTCCAGAAAAGACTTCTACATCTCCTGTGCAGTTAGGTAAACAAAAGTTTGCATGTAAAATTCTAAAGAAAATAATTATTACAGCAGTCACGCTAGTTGTTCACAGCTTGTAATACTTTTAATCCAAAGGTCTTTACTTTGTTCTAGGAATCTATTAGCTTTTAAAATATATCTTTTGAAAGAAAACTGAATCTTTCTTTTGTTTAATCCCTTTATTTAAAAAGGCAAAAGTCTGAACTGATCTCCATAATTTAGACATTCAGATGTGATTTATTTTATTAAATCTTGTATCTCAGCTCACCTCACCTTTCCTGTCATGTCCACTTTGGAAACTCACTATGCATTTAAATTTAATAACCATGAAGAATTAGACCTGTAAAGGTCCTAGGCAATTTACCTTGCCTTCTCTCACAAAGGCTCAGAGATTGCTCCCCTGTCAATTGTTTCCCTATAGTCTTCCTAATTTTTACAACCTTAACTAGCCCTTACTGATATAAAGCCATACTATCGCAAGCTAGAGCTATATTGTCCCAAGAAAATCCCTTGATGAGCCAAATATATATATATATATATAATGAAAATTAGAATTAATTAGTTTTCTGGTAGCACGATAAATTACATCAGACTACATATTATGAAGTATTAAATAAGGAAATGTTGGCACATACAGATTTAGTCTAGTGAGATCCTAGGCCAATAAACAAAGACAATCCACTCCTTTCCCTATACTGTGGAATAGTAGGGGATTATGGTACTTAAATACTATATGGTCAGAGTTCATGTCTACTTATTATTGGTGAGGCATGGAGCATTTTTACATGATCTGGAGTCCAGATCTGGATCCAGTTAGGGTCCTTAGTCTCTAGATTTTTTCCCTGATCTTTGCCTACAAAAAGTAGAGAACTCACTATATAGTTGCAGCTATTTTCTTCCGCTTTGCCCTTTACATTTCTCCTTCATCATTTCACCTTCCTTCATGCCAGAGAATTCTTTCTACAAATGGTGGCATATCTTGTTTATTCCTCTGACAGCATCAGAAGGTATACCTCATCACTAAACTCAGGTGACAGTGCTGTACTGGCAAGCACTGAGACATCTGCCTCCTTCAATACCAGAGAGGATGGACAAAGAGATGCAGTGCATTGCTTTGATCTAACATTTCAGGAGATATTGAATTCTTCTTTTATACACTTATGGGAGCTTCTTCCTGTGCATTCCTAAGTAATTCTGTTGGTTTATGGCTCTTGTCCTCTTCTTGGTTTAGAGCCAGCAAAGTCACAAAAAGCACAGTGAACACTCATACCTCCGAAGATGGTTTTTTTTTTTTTGAGTTTCTGACAAAAGGTGATCCAAGATTCCTAAAGCTTTTCCCATTGGAATTGCAAAGGTCCTGGCCATAAGACTTTAATGGAGTGACATCTCACTTAACATGATGTCAAGTAACATAAGAAAGTGTCCAGGTTCATTTGGACATCTATATGAGAGGGGCATGAATCCAAGGCAAAGCTACTAAAATTGTCTTAAGAGATTTTAAATAGAAAACGTCAAAACTACACAGATTAACAGTGTATGATGGGAAAAGATTATGATGAGACATGTTCCAATAAATCTTCTCGTGGGGCTGGGTGGATGAACCAAGACCCTAGTGCATATAACAACATGTGTCTTTCCTGGAAATAGTTTATGGCCAAGATGCACACAATATCAATAAGTAAAGTTAGCATCACAGAGTGCTAGTGCTCATCAAGTAAAATTAACCAAAACGCTACAATTGAAACAATTGTTTACACAGTCTTTCTAGAATTTTTCTATTTTTTATAACACCTCCTTTTAAAAAGAAAATTTGCTGTAAATGTCTTCATAGCCTGGTTTCTTAATTTTTACCTCTTAATGTACATTTCAGGAAAGTTTCTTTCCAGAAGAAAGAGAGATAAACTTGGAAGGAAGATAACTTGGAAGTTATCCACACACACAGCATCCTGTAGATAGCAGCTCTACAGGACTGATACTGGGTGCATCTTTTTCTTTGTTTTTAGCTTAACTCCTACTAACATTTCACATTACAAGACAATTATATGTTAGTAGAAGACTATTAATAGGAAGATTCATGTCATAAAGAGGTAAAGGAGGAGTTCATAATGAACATTTCAATTTTTTCTTTCTATAAAATGTCAGCTATAATTCAGGAATTTATAATTCCTGCAACTATAATACTATTAAACATAATTCAGGAAGTAGAATTCATTTTTAATTTTTTTGTTGTTGTTTAAACAAGGTCAGGTGCAGATTTTTTTTCTTGAAAATCTTTGTAACATTCCTCTCTCTAAGAAGAATAAAAGAAGGAATACTTAAACATGCCACTAGAGATCTCTAAGAATCTCACAGAACTAAATTATTGCCTTACAGAAATCCAATAGATTAAAAGTTCCCTCTGATGGGCAATGTAAGTCTGTTTTAACTCAATGTATGAAGTTAAATATAAAAGTTATTCACAGGCAAAAGCACAGAGTAATTGATACTAATTGCTCAAGCACTGATCCTAATTTGTTCTTGGAATGATAATGAAGGAAATGTGGTATGTTAAATACTCTGAGTGACATCTCTGAAATTACATTTCTGTCAAAAGATTTACAAAGAAGTAGATATATGCTCCAGTTTATAGTGAACATGGAATAGAGCTGAATGCTTTTCAGGTTTGATTACAAAGTCAGTGAGCACAGCAAATGCAGTAGATAGACATTGTGTCAGTATAGAAGTCCCACACAGAGATTACAAAAACAAACTCCTGTTTTCAGCTTAAACTTTTGATTTTAGCCTAACCACTTCTCACACAATTAGCTCTTGTAATCTTGGGCAAAGAGACTATTTGTACAAATTTTCTTGTAAGAAAGGCATAGCTTAAGTTACTGCTTAACAACTGCACACACCCCCACTCAAAGCCAAGTAGACCAAGATAAAGTGTTATATTAAAGGATAACAATGTTTTGAACTGGGAGCAAATTTCAATGATTCTACCCACTAATATATTAAAGTGCAGATTAAATTAACTTCAAAAAAGCCCAGGCAGCAACAGTCAGTGCCAGAAGACTTTACACTTTTACAGTGTTTCCAAGTCCTTCCTAGGCCTTACCTACCTCATAGGAACCATAAATACCTCAAAACCCGATAAAGCTATGGAAGAATTTCTGCCCTGCTCTTACCAATATCTGTTATCACTTCTTAATCCACCTAAGGGACCAGTCCTTCCTTTGCCCCTCAGCAATGATTTCACTGCTTCTATGTGCTGAAATAGGCTGTCACAGGCTGCAAGCTTCTGAGAGCTCTTAAGCAGTAGGAAAGCTGTCTCCAGCAACAATGAGGTGCTGGATAATTTATCACAGTGGTACACTAGTTACAGTACTGCACAAGCTTTTCAAGACCACACATCAGTAACAGAAGCCACCAGCCTCAGGCAAGATAAAGGGAGTATATCACATGAGGTTTAATCAGGACCACACCTCTCTCTAGATACCAGCTATCATGGATCACTCATTTCTAGATATAAAGCAGCCTTCATAGCCCTCTGCAAGGAATAGATTATTACTTCTGGTCATATAACTTCTGTGTTCCTATCTTGATCACTTCAAGTCACAGGAAGCTTCTTGCTTTGCCTTCTAGAGATCTGATACACAACTGTTTTGCAACAGCTACTTGTCAATCTGCCCTCACAGCTGTCTGCTTGGAAGGCCACATTACATTGTGTTGTCTACCTATCTTGCCACATGTAACATATCTGCATTCATTGCAGAACTCTGGTAAAGCAACACGCCCAACTTTGCTGTGATCATTGGTGACAGATATGTTCCCAACCACCATGTACCCAGTGGATCTCAGCACACAATTAATGGCAGGCATACTCCTGCCCCAGAGAAGGCCAGTAGTTACCAGTATTTTAAGGTATTCTAGAACCTTACCTGACAGTTCAGAAGATTCAGACACACTAGAATCACCTACATTGATATTATTCTTCATGCCTAAACATTTAACAGGTACAAATGAATGTATCATTTCAGCCTGTGAAATCAACTTCTACAGCACTTTCAGCAATGACAATTACCTCCACTGTAACGTTGTACACAGTTCTGTCTTGGTGATCAAGGTAGTAAAGGAACTGCCCTCTGCTCTGTCTCAATGACCTTCACATATGCCATTAAGTGGTTCATTATCTAAAGGAGATGTTTGTGATATCAGGTAGATGCCAAAAATTATAATATAATCAGAATCACTATGCACATACTAAAATCTGAGCAAGAATATGCAGAAAATCCTTCCAATCTCTTTACTGGAAAGCCCGGAATGCAGCCTCAATCTTCAGGCTGAGCAAAATACAACAAAATTTGACTTTACATAAGCAAAACTTCCACCAAGTACAGCGGTTATGAACCATCCTGCTTGACCCAGAGGTATCTAGCTCCTTTTTTTCCCCTCTTCCTCTCCTTCCTTTCCTTCTTCAAACAATTTTCTTCAGTTTTCCTTAATGTCTTCAGCCTTTCCGTGAAAAGCAGACTTCCACTTCTGTTGTCATGACAACAGCAGAAGCTTGGATGTACTTACCATCCCATGCTACACTTCTCTGTACCTCTCACTGAAAACATTTTCAGATGTTCATTCCCTTTCATCTTGGCTGCCTATCATCTGTCAATAAGTGGAAAAATATTCTTTACATGTTGTACCAATAGTTCCCTTCTTCCTTATCAGAAAATGCATTGCCCAATATTTACACACAGGATTTCTTCTAACCTTTATGCTTCATAAGAGAGCTTTGCCAGAATGAACACACTTGAGTCTCTACCTGTACTGGGTCTGGCCAGGATGAAGTTAACTTTCATCATAGCAACCTATATGGTGCTCTGCTTTGCATTTGTAGCTAAAACAATCTTGGTATCACACCAGTGTTATAGTCACTGGTTATCAATCCTTGCACAGAGTCAAGACTTTCACTTTTTCTCACTCTGCCCCTGCTCCCATCCCCTCAAAAAGTAGCTTGGGGGTGAGCAAGAAAATGGGAGGAGTGCAGTTGGGACAGATGATCTCAGTCAAAGAAAGGGATATTCCATAACATATGATATGGATTTGACAGATGGATTATTCAGTAGATAAGGAATTGTCTGGACAGTCACATTAAAAGAGTTACAGTCAATGACTCGATGTAGTGGAATGGAGACCAGTGATGAGTGGCATTCCTCAGGGGTCAGTCAGTACCGGGACCGGCCCTGTTTAACATCTTTGTTAACGTCTTTGTTAACTTCTTTGTCTTCGACATGGACAGTGCGATTGAGTGCACGCTCAGCAAGTTCGCTGACAACACCAAGTTGTGTGGTGCAGTCAACATGCTGGAGGGGAGGGATGCCATCCAGAGGGGGGCAGCCCTGAGAGGTGGGCCTGTGCAAACCTCACAAAGTTCAACAAGGCCAAGTGCAAGGTTCCGCACATGGGTCACGGCAATCCCAGACACAAATACAGGCTGGGCGGAGAATTCATCGAGAGCAGACCTGAGGAGAGGGACTTGGGAGTGCTGGTGCATGAGAAGCTCAACATGAGCTGGCGATGTGCACTTGCAGCCCAGAAAGCCAACCACATCCTGGCTTGCATCAAAAGATTAAGGTCAAGGGAGGTAAATCTCCCCTTCTGTTCCACTCTCGTGAGACCCCACCCAGAGTACTATGTCTAGTTCTGGAGTCTCCAACATAAGAGGGATGTGGGTCTGTTGGAGGGAGTCCAGAGGAGAGCCACAAAGATGATCAGAGGGCTGGAGCACCTCTCCTATGACAGGCTGAGAGAGTTGAGGTTGTTGAGTTTGGAGATGAGAAGGCTTTGGGAGACATCATAGCAGCCTTCCAGTACCTAAAAGAAGCCTACAAAAAAACCTGAGGAGGGACTTTTGACAAGGGTGATAGCACAAGCAGTAATGGCTTTAAACGGGAAGAGAGTAGGTTTACATTAGACATAAGGAAGACATTCTTTACAGTGAGAGTGGTGAGGCACTGGAACAGGTTGCCCAGAGAAGTTACAGATGGCCCATCCCTGGAATTGCTCAAGGACAGGCTGGATGAGGCTTTGAGTGACCTGGTCTAGTGGAAGTTGTCCCTGCCCAGGGCTGGGGGGTTGAAAATAAATGATCTTTAAAGTCTATTCCAATCCAAACCATTCTATGATTCTATGTTTCTACAATATCATGCTCAGCAATAAAAGCATAAGGAAAGGAGCTGGAAGAGGGAACATTTGTAGTTATTGTGTTTGTCTTTGCAAGGAATGGTTATCTGTGCTGAGGACCTACTTTCCAATAAGTGGCTAAACATCTGCTTGTGGATGGGAAATAGTCAATAAATTCATGATTTTGCTTTGCTTGCACAGATAGTTTTGCTTCATTCAGTAAACTGTCCTTATCTCAACTCACAAATTTTCTCTTTTGTGCTTCTGATTCTCTCTCCCATCCCACTGTGGGGAGAAAATCAGCGTGGTGCTTAGCTGCTAGCCAGGATCAGCCCATGACATTACCACATTCATATATCCACAGAGACATATACAAAAATATTTCTTGCTCTCCCTTGCTCTATATGTATTCCTACTTAGCTTTCTTCCAGTTTTCATGTTTAAGCCATGGCTTGTTGAGAGAATCTTGTAGGTCACACCCAATACCTGTAGTAAAGCAAAGTGGGTACTACTCTCCACATTCCTACTGAAGAGAGAAAAGTAACACAGCTACTGTCCATGTTTTCATCAGCATAATTCATAATTTTCATCAGAATATTATTAAAGAATGCATATGAAGCTAACTAAACCACAGGCCTGCTTCAGCATAAGCATTTTATGTGTCAGTGCAATATGACTAATTTTACTATTTGCAACCAAGGAAAAAATATTATTTACCACTCAAAGATACTATTTACCACTCAATGTTGGTAGGATTAATCATAAGAAATAACTATTAAAATAAAATTAAAAATGAAAACCGTGTGTCTAGAGTTGATATAGCCATATACATCAGACTCTGTATGTGAAGATCTGGTGAATCCCGACAAACTCCATCAGTTTAAAACCAACTAAACTAAGTACACAGGTATATATGGTAGAGAGCAATCATATATGAGCAGAAGAAAATAGACAAATAAGTAATTTTGAACTGTAATTTATATTATTTTCTTCAGTAATCTAGCAAAATAAATGGCATATCTGTTTCATGACACTATGAATGTTGATTTTGTCTTAGGGCTCGGTGGTAAAACTAGAAATTTCCAGGTTAAACAGTAAAAAATCTGCCATATTCCATACTAAAAAAAAAAAAAAAACAAAAGTAGGGTGAGAAAATTTATCAAAACAGTAAAAAAGTGCTCCAGGTGGAGATAATTAGTAAGAGTTTCAGTCTCGTGCCAGAATATGTTTCCATCAATAAATATATGAACAGGCTAGTCACATACTGAAAGCTGTGCAACTTATTTTACATAACCTTCTTGAATGTATTGTTGATTGAGTTAAAATTGGATTTCTGTTCAGGCTGATTATCTAATATGATAGAAAAATACACAGTCCAAGAACAAATTTAGATTTCTGTGGAAAATTAAACTGTAATGTGAGTCTATCCACTGAGCCATTAAATATAACTATATATTGTATCTGCAGATGACAACTGTGACAGAACTGAACTTGTGCTGGTTTCCAGTGAGGACTTACAACAAACTTGTACACAAAGGACAGACACTTTCTTCGAAATATTTGGAGGAGATAATCGATTTCCACACCACACTTTTCATAAACAATCACTGTACTTGAAACTTCTGAAGAAGTATCTCAAGTGTGAAAGTCTCAGCTATTGAATTACAAAGGTAAAGAGAGTTCTGTATATGCTTATTTCCACAAAAAAAAAAAAAAAAGAGAAACTGAAAGGCTACAACAATTTGAGTAGTCATCATTCAATATCAGTCACAACATTTTAACAGTTTTTTTTCTTTCTTTTTTTTCTTAAATGAAAGATTGACAAAATATATTATTTTAAAGCTATAAGCTTTACTTTCAATATAGGTCAAAATACCTGTAAAAATGATATAGCTTTTTGAAATTAAAATATTAATATGAAACAAGTACACAAAATGTAGAATGATTTTTAATCAGCTCAACAATGTAGTTAAGAAATTAAACAAAAAGAAGTGACTAACAACAGATACATATTTATTTATTTACTACTTACGAGAAATTAAAAAATCAATTTTCTATTTATGATTTAACAGATCTTTTCAAAAAAGATTCTAACTATGGATATGATCAAAAAAAGGCATAACTCCAGAGGGACATTTCACTATGTCTCTTTATTTGAATTAATATTTTCTGGTTTTCTCTTTTTAGAATGATCTTTTCCCTGTGTGTGATGATGGGACAGGTTTGAGCAGAAGTTTGGTCTTTAAACTCATGACCAAAAACGCATGAAAGGAAGTATAGCATTTAAAAAAACAACAGTAGGTGAGAACCATGACCTTTGTTGCCCTCCTGAAATATCCTTAACATGCAATAGAAAAAAGATGGCCAAAGTAGTAGGATGTTCTTTCCACCATCCAAAAGTTGCAAGGTACCAGAGGATTTTGTATCTGAGGGACAGCTGCCAAACAAGACCCTATAAAAATATATGTGTTGTCCACCTTTGGCAGGGGTAGAATACCTTTTAAAAGGTTTATAATCTTTACGATTTTACCAATGGCTAAGCAGGGATATATTGGTCTTGTTCTACAGTTAGCATCCCTACACATCTTTTATCGCTTTTTGAAGTTATAATGAGTCCCTACAGATACATGTGTAGAGGCTGTCATAAATAAAGCTGTGTTGGTCTTATGCTCTTAAGATGCCTCTCTGAAGAAAAACCTATCAGGGTGCAATGTAGCCATATGCAAATTAGAACAACTGCTTTAATCTGAAGAAATAACAAAAGTGTCTCCAATGAGCTACCCAACGTCAAGAAAATAGGTGGTGGAAAATAAAACATGTTCCAAATGCTTCCCAGCTTTGAAGAACAATTTTTGTTGCAGTTAAAGAACTAGAATTTCTTGTCTAGCATTAACATTTTGTATAGCTCTGAGTGATTATGTGAGGGAAGAATATGACTCTTTCTTGTTGTCATCCAAAAGTCTTTATGTCCTGTAAAAATAATGACTGTGTTTTACTATATAACGATGGTCTTATTCACTTGAAATATTTATATGCACTTAAAATAATTGTTATGCCATTTTCATGCAAAAAAAAAATTTCTTTAAACTACTTACAAGAAAAAAAAACAAAAATGTGAACCTCAGGTAAATGCAGTAGTGTAACACAGCAGCAAACAGTCGTGATTAAAACCAGGAAAAGATAACGTGCTTTCACCATTAATAACATGAACATACCTGATAAATCAAGTAAATGTTCTGGATTATGAAAATGAAAGGGAAGAATAAAGGTATGGTTATGACCCCTGCCCAGTGCTGTGAAAGTTAGATGCCTAGAGGAAGAGAGAAATCTCTAACTCGTAAGATACTTCAGCTGCGTCTTGCTCTACCTGGAACATTCCTTTTAGAATTGCTACCAGGGTAACCTGACAGCCTTGACAGCTGTGAATGGAACTAAAGGCAAATGCTAAAATAGAAAACATAAAGCTAGTCATTTCAGGCTAAAATTTAATAGACAATGTAAATCACAGCTTATTTTCCTGCTATAAATAAGGTAAAGTAGATATGAAAAAGAATATAATGAGCTACAATGGAGGCTGATGTAGTATGAGGTAGCTCCTTCAGAATAGAACTGGATTTACATCTGACGAGAATTCGTTCCTACAAGCTGCTTTACAGACTTAAATAGAACAATGGACAAGGCAAACAGGAGGTATAAAACATATCAGAGGAGTGTGTAACAGTAGATTGATACAAATAAAGAAGTTACACATTAAGACTTAAAAGGATGTGATTTGTTACAATTCAGTTTTGCTGACTCGTTTTTGTGGTACGACTATGAAAGGACCCTAACTCTCATATTTAAGAAACTGGTAATGGTAAAATAAGCCTATAGAAGTGGATCCAAAGAGCGGCATACTGAGTAAAGGAACCATCTATGGCCAAATAAATTGAGTTTTCAGTCATAACTAATTTTATTATGAAATAAAAATGAATTAAATTGTTGAGAAGGAAAGGCATATGAAGAGATGTACATATTCCTATCAGTTGCAATTGCTTCTGCTAGTTTCCATAGGCTGCAAATCAATCCCGCATCCTTCTGAAAAAGGAACAATTATCAAAGTTTTAATAAATAAAATATCTTCAGAAGAAACTCATGCAGATGAAAGCCTGAACCTAGTGGAGCCAGGTGAAATTATTCCACTGCTTTCAGCATTGCCATGTTTGGTATCATATTTGGCCATCATATTTGAGAAATCGTGGTGGTCAGGTGAGGTCCCCGATGACTGGAAGAGAGGGAACATAACCCCTGTTTTCAAAAAGGGGAACAAGGAGGATCCAGGAAATGACAGGCCGGTCAGCCTCACCTCTGTGCCTGGCAAGGTCATGGAGCAGATTCTCCTGGAAACCATGCTAAGGCACATGGAGAGCAAGGATTGGTGACAGCCAACATGGCTTCACCAAGGGCAGATCATGCCTGACCAATTTGGTGGCCTTCTATGACAGAGTGACAGCATTGGTGGACAAGGGACGAGCAACGGATGTCATCTACCTGGATTTGTGCAAAGCTTTTGACACTGTCCCGCACGACATCCTTCTCTCTAAACTAGAGAGGCATGGGTTTGATGGATGGACCACTCGGTGGATAAGGAGTTGGCTGGATGGCCACACTCAGAGAGTGGTGGTCAATGGCTCAATGTCCAAGTGGAGACCCATCACGAGTGGCATCCCTCAGGGGCCTGTGTTGGGCCCGGCCCTGTTCAACATCTTTGTCGGCGACATGGACAGTGGGATAGAGTGCACCCTCAGCAAGTTCGCCGTTGACACCAAGCTGTGTGGTGCCGTCGACACACTGGAAGAGAGGGATGCCATCCAGAGGGACCTGGACAGGTTGGAGAGGTGGGCCCGTGCCAACCTCATGAAGTTCAACCAGGCCAAGTGCAAGGTCCTGCACATCGGTCAAGGCAATCCCAGGCACAAATACAGGCTGGGTGGAGAATGGATGGAGGGCAGCCCTGAGGAGAAGGACTTGGGAGTGCTGGTGGACGAGAAGCTCAACATGAGCCGGCAATGCGCCCTTGCGGCCCAGAAGGCCAACCGCATCCTGGGCTGCATCAAGAGGAGCACGGCCAGCAGGTTGAGGGAGGTGATTCTCCCCCTCTACTCTGCCCTGGTGAGACCCCACCTGGAGTACTGTGTCCAGTTCTGGAGCCCCCAACATAAGAAGGACATGGACCAGCTGGAGAAGGTCCAGAGGAGGGCCACAAAGATGATAAGAGGGATGGAGCACCTTTCCTATGAGTGCAGGCTGAGAGAGTTGGGGCTGTTCATCCTGGAGAAGAGGAGGCTCCGGGGAAACCTGATAGCGGTCTTCCAGTACCTCAAGGGGGCCTACAAGAAAGACAGGGAGAGGCTGTTCAGTACAGCCTGCTGTGATAGGACGAGGAGTAATGGTTTTAAAATAGAGGGGGGTAGATTTAGATTGGATATTAGGACTATAGTCAATATAATGAGCTAAGAAATTATTATTGGTTCAGATAACATCTTAGCAGTCCAAATGATGTGATTAATAGAGAAATTCCTCATCAGTAAGACAATTAAAATTGTTGAACATAATCTTTCTACTCTTGTTGTACTTGCCTTTCCAATATCCCTCTAGGTCCTAGTGTCAATGGTGCCAGTCTTTTTCAAGAAGTAATCTTGTCAGCATCCTGGGTTCTTCAATGAGAGGAGAATGTCATTCATGGTAGAATTTATTCCTCGTTGGTCTTGCGTAGCTTGGGTTTCTGTTTGTTATTGGAGGTTACTTCCTTCTCACTGCAGCCTAGCCAGAGTGGCTCATCAGTCTTTCCCAGGGTCAATTAAAAAAGCTGATGTGTTTTGGGTTATTTTTACAGAGTGACTCCCTCAGTTTGCCATACCATTCCTGTATACACCATTGACTAGCTCAGGCAAGTGAGGCAATAATGAGTGCTAAATTGAGCTTATTGCTCTAGCCAAGATGAGCCCAGATGGGTCCTCAAACCCTGCAGCACCAGGTCAAAATGGGGTCTAAAAACAGATACATGAAAACAAAATCTTCTCCATGAGTGTGAGCACACAGAAAATTTCATGAATAATATATTAATCATAGAACCATAAAATGGTTAGGATTGGAAGGGACGTTTACGGGTCACCTAGTCCAACCCCCCTGCAAGGAACAGGGACATCTCCAACTAGATCAGGTTGCTCAGAGCCTCATCGAGCCTGGCCTTGAATGTTTCCAGGGATGGGGCTTCCACCACCTCTCTGGGCAACCTGTTCCAGTGTTCCACCACCATCAGGGTAAAAAATTTTTTCCTAATATCTAATCTGAATTAACCTCCTATTTTAAAACCATTACCCCTAGTCCTGTCACAACAGGCCCTACTGAACAGCCTCTCCCCATCTTGTAGGCCCCCTTGAGGTACTGGAAGACCGCTATAAGGTCTCCCCAGAGCCTTCTCTTCTCCAGGCTGAACAGCCCCAACTCTCTCAGCCTGTCCTCATAGGAAAGGTGCTCCAGCCCTCTGATCATCTTCACGGCCCTCCTCTGGACACTCTCCAACTGGTCCATGTCCTTCTTATGTTGGGGGGAAAAAAATTATTTGGTGGTCCATATGGGGATTGAACCTACAGCCTTGGCATTATCAGTACCAATCTTCTACCAATAACATCATACTAAGCATTACGTGCAGTAATGCTACAAATCCTCACATAATTTATCTGAGACATAGGGTATTTATTATCCCTACTTCCTTTCTGGTTCCCAATCATATATTTTAAGTACAAAACAGTCTAGGTTTTCAAGGTCTGTATTATGCTTTTGTTATTAATATTATAAATTAAATTTGTGGGGATTTTATATGCAGTTTGGGGCTATGGGTGACAGTATGGAAATGTATTCCTAATACATGGATGTTCAAGAAGAGATTTGAATGTAAAGACTGGTATTTAGATAAATAAGGTACTTCACATTTTGTAACACACTTTAGTGTGTTGTTTAATCTCATAGTCATTTATCCATGTGATTCCATTTAATACTAAAAGGTTTCACATTTTGCTTCATATACTAAATGTGCTTGCAGAGACAGATTTCAAGATACATATATTAGAAATTCATGTAAATCAAGGAATATAATGTAAGCAGAAATGAACAGGATGGCAACACAACATTTCTCGTTAAGGATTCAGGCATGCCCAGTGAGAACTATATAATTTTCTGCAGAAACAGGGTAGATTCTAGCTGAATTAAATAGTGCACCCATTACAAAATATTGTAATTCTGCACATTGCCAAATATGCTTTTATGTTAAAAGCTAAGTTCAGAGAAAGTGAAGTTGCTGAAATTTTGCTTTTACAGGTAATGCTCAGATGACTTTTGTTTCTTGTAATCTCACCATGGAAAGTCTGAAGTTTTGTGTCTACTTCAATTTTTATGTTCATACTACTTACTATTGGCTCTTTGTGCCTAAACTTTAGCTGATTCTGGTAATTTAAAATAGATAAACAGAGTTAAATTTGGTTTCAGCCTAACAGATCGGTCTCCAAACACACTACATTAGGCACTACTTCCTGCAGTTACAGGAGGACTGCATAATGAAAGCATACTGAGATAATGCATTCAAGATAGGTGTTCACTTCCTTCTCTGAGAAAAGGCTTTTACAAACCTTTTAGAAGGAATATGTCCTAACTATTATGGATTAAAGTCTCAAAGGAGATGAGACTTTAAACTTTTCCTGTTGAAGCTAGATGAAATTTAAAATTCGTGATTCAGAAAGAAGAACCTAGATGAAACTCCAGTGTTTATGGTTAGAGTATATGTGGCCAGCAGGGCAACAAAATTTCTAGCCCTTGTTTTAAAGTGGGGTTTTTTTGTTGGGTGGGGCTGAGGTGTTATTAAAAAATTCATATATAGTACCAAGACATACGATCAGAACTTGCATCTGACTACTTGTTCTCACGAAAATGGATACTGCAGTTTTGTGAAGCTAAAGAATTACAAGATTTTTTTTTTTTTTAATCCTTGACACATCATCTTCAGCAGAAAGCATCAAAAATAATCCAATTTAAAGAATATATTCTGCTTATTAAGACATTCTGTTGTAAGGTAAAAGGGAAGTACCAAATCATTACATAAAAGGTACAGGGGATTAAATCTCCTCTTTTAGCAGCTTTCTGTTTTCTGAAAGAAAGCACTGACTTCAGTTCTATGGCATGAAGAAAAATATATGGAGATATAATTTTCATCAGAAGGCTTCAGGTTGAGAATCTTCATTAAAATAGGGAAAAAGGATTTATGATGCATCTCTGTCCACATAGTATTTGTTTGTTTGGGGTTTTTTTTCCCCCTTTAGACAGTTTAGACAGCTTTTCATTTCACATAACTTTAAATGACTCCTTACGCAATGTAGAAGGCAAGGAGAATGTATTCTGCAGTTCTTGACTTTCCTTGTATACTGTACAGAATGTCTGTCCTCAGACTGAGAAGTTCAAAGCTCTTCCTGGATTTTTGCATAGATGTTTATGGTCTGAACTTTGGAAGATGTAACATAGAAAATTTTGAATGAATTCTCATAACATTATAAATTGCTTAATACTAAGAAGAATTTTAAGAACTTAGAATTAAAATAATTTTCAATATCTGGACCATAATGATTATTAATCTTCTAGGATATTATTATTTTCCTTCTTTTTTCTTATTGGTTTCTCCTTTCTTTAATGTTTTTATTTAAATTAAGAGGAAAAACAACTGTTTTATCTTACATTTTAAGATAAATCATAAGTATACGACGGTCTTTTACATGTTTCTTTTTCTGAAAGATGTCAATTTGTGTTCCTGAGGCAGTACTCCTTTATACTGACAACTGTTTATAATCCATTTTTTCCATGAGTATTCAGTGGATTTTAAAGTAGACTGTAGCACAGAGGTTTCATTAATTTAGAGGAAAATATGGTTTTATTAAAATGTCTGTTGCTCCATTATGTACTGTATAAATGTCAGTCCAGCTTCACCTTCTTTGAGGTAAGGTGCCATTTTGGAAATTCTACTTTTTAACTAGAACTACTATATATATATATATATATATATGCATATATTAAAGTCCTGTGTAATTTTTCTAAGTGTCAGATACGGGAGGTTATTTTGCCTCTCAAGATATTTTGGAGATTGCCGAAACATGATACTTCTCCACTCTCTTTGAAAACCTTCAAGATTCTGCATACCCAGCTAATATCAGATGACATGATTTCTTATTCTGTCATAAATACTGTGCAGTCCATTGAAGAAAAGCCAATTTAATGGTTTATCTCTTTTCCTATTCTCTTTTACTCTGTATCTTATTCCATCTCGAAATTTTCAACTTCATCCTTCACTGATCTCTTATTTTGCAGAGTTCAAAATATTTTTAGAAATGTGGTTAGCATCTCTTAATACACACATCTATTTCAATTTTCTCTTTCTTTTCTAATATCCTCTGTATCTGTTTTACTGTTTTTCATCATTCTTCTCAGATTTCTATTTCATTTCTCTCTGCATTTTTAATATAATTTTTGTCTTCTTAGCATTCTTCTCAAGGTCTGCAATTCAAAATTTTCCTTTTCATTTGATAGCTCTTAAAGGAAGATTTATGTAGTAATTTTAGAGAATGTTTATTTCTGTTAACTTGA
The DNA here is from genome assembly GCA_011801015.1 of Ardeotis arabs. Lineage (NCBI taxonomy): Eukaryota > Metazoa > Chordata > Aves > Otidiformes > Otididae > Ardeotis > Ardeotis arabs. Next base: position 14,452 of record JAAGAY010146971.1, on the reverse strand, counting down.
TAATTACACAACACTAAGTTATTCAACACAACCATCTACTGTAAACTTTTTAAAACACTAAACATTTCTTGTTAATTAATTTCTTCCTAAACATCATTACATTTATTTGTAAATCATCCCTTCAAATATGGCCTTCTTGAAATTCATTCATTCTGGTACTTACTCACGCCTGACTGAAAAAGACTTGGACAAACAAAAATTCACTGACCCAGTACAACTTAGCATTTCAACTATTTTTGGTTTATGTACTGCATTCACTAGGAAAATGTAATGTAATGGTAACCTTTACTTGAGTCTCTTTTTCTGTTTTCCAGGGCACATTGCTTCAGCCTCTCTTCTCCCTTCCAAAACTCCCAATTTTAATGCATCCATCTTTCATGTTTTCATTTTATACTATGTCTATTCCAATAAATGTCTGTGCTCCTAAAGTCAGTCATTACCTAAACTGTGTTATCTCTCTAAACCATCAGTACTTATCTGAAGATATCATAGTCTTCTTTATATTTTATAGCATTAAATTCATAACTTACCTCCATTTGTCATTCATAAGTATATCTGTTCTTTCAGTGACATGTTTCATATAGGTCTTCTCCATCATTCAGTCTGTGTAACAGTTCTGCCTTTAGTTCCTTAATGGACTAAAGTATAACTCTTGAAATTCCTATTTCTTTGTGTTATGAGTACCTTTTTTTTTTGGATTTTCATAGCTAAAACGAGGCTCTTCTCACACTACAGCTGGCATTATCACCTAAAATCTTCCTGCGAATTCTTGTGCCTATTCATACCCTGAATGGTTATGTGGTTATGTTCATTTCTTGAGTCTGCACTTCTATTTATAAAACTAGTGGAGTTTCCAGTTCTCCCCACTAAAGTGCCCTTGAGGACTTGGATCCGACCTGTATCTTTCCAGTTCTGTGAAGACTTACACATGCATATCATACAGATACACATATTCTCAGTAAAACTCGTCTAAAAACTATACATAAGGCTTTGCAGGACCAACAGCATAATCTCTACATCTGATGAAGTACCTTTATGTATAGTCATATGCTATGTAACATATTCTTCACCCTTTTTTCTAGTGAGCTGATCTAAACACAAACAAGCTTTCCAGCAGAATTTTTTTAACACATTCACGATTGCATCAGAAAGGCAATCTAGAGACATGGAAGTGTGAAGACCAGTTTGATTTGCAAGATGATCACTCATAGTTCCTTCTACTGAATTGCATTGCTTGTTTGGAATATGCTCATTATCTGATTATATAAATAAAACCAGATGATTACTCCTCTATTCATGAACTGCCATAAGCATTGTGAAGCATACGTGTCCTACAGTGTGTGAGTCAGTCTCTGTTCTTAAAGGATAAGTTTTGAGTTTTAGCATAACAATCTCTATTAACATCTCGTTTCTTCATATTTTTTAAAAGCGGGCAGGGAAGTGGGAAAAAGTTTGGAAGGAATACTTAGAGCCAAAAGACAGCAGACATTGTAGAACCAACACTGGTCAGATAATAGATCATATGCAAGATTAGATATTTTGTAGTTAGTTTTCTTTTTTCCCCAGCTTCACATACCTTCAAAAACATGCAGAACCAAAATGCACTTCGAAGTAATTGAACTTCATGCAAAAAAATTTGAGTACTGAGAATTCCATACAAAGAGTAATGTTACTATCATGACAGAGTATTCCACTTCAATTGCCTAGCTATTATTATAGTAGCATCACTTGTATACGTTTAATGTGTCCACTCAATATTTTAAATATGTAATTTTTACAGAGCCTTTACCATTTGCCTTTATAGATCCAGATACAAATAGTTGACTCTAACATAACTTGCCTAATGTAACCATTATCTTGAGAAACTGTTCAACGACAGCCTAATTCTGCTGTGTGTTTCCATTCCTTACACTCAAGATCTCAAAGCTTCTCAAGTTGTGCTTTTTATTCTTAGTCTAAGTTTATTTATGTATTTTACTAACTAACTTGACTATAAAATGCATCAGAAACCTGAAAGCCAACACTGGACTTCTGGGCACCCTCTTCTAAGGGCATTAATTACTAAGAAAACATTTATGAATTATTTTAGACAGTAGGATGATGTATGTCATGCTACAAGTAACCATCTTACTCCATTACTGTAAACGTTATCCAGATGACCAGCTCAGACATAGATATCTAGACCTGATCATAGGATCTTATGATAATTCAGGTTGTCTTCAAGAAGACTCCAGTTCAACTACTGATCAAAACTGGATCAGCTCTGGGACAGATCAGTTTGCATGGAGCTTTTGCCAGTTGGGTCATAAAAGCATTCAAGGATGGAGACCACACAACCTCTCTGGTCAACCTGTTCCAATGTGTCGCGGAGGATCACAAAAATCAAATTAGACGGGCAGTAAACTTAAAATAAACTTAATTCTAACCCTTTTTTTTTTTTTAGCGGGAAACTAACTAAAAATGAGACATATCAAAATCATTCAACACTGATAACATTTGTAAACCACAGATTCAGTGATGTATGAGGAAATTAATATTGTACAACTGACTTATGAATTCTTAAGCTTTAGAAATGAAGGTCCAAAATGTGAACAATCACTCACCTAAAAGATGATGGATCTCAAGCTCAAGGAGTTACTTCAGGTGGTGTCCTGACCTAAGAGGAGAGTCCCCAGCTGCAGACTCACTGCTCCAAGGATGACCAACTCAATTCTGCCCCTTGGCAGGGCTCCATTTATACCTTAGTCAAATCTGAAATGTGGTCATATATGGTAAAGCATAGGTGCTGACCACCACATCAACAGGTGCATATGTGTTGACTGTCACCATCTGGATGTGACAAGAGCTGGGGTGAGAAGCCTTTGGCGGGAATCCTCTGGACCCCCAGGGTGGGTCCACCTGCCACACAATGTTAGCTTCATTATATTAAGAAAAGAACAGCAGTGTCCTCACATTACTTAAAATGAGTAAGTCAGTCCAGATGCAAATATTGTAGAGGGGATCCTGAGTGAATAGCAGCATCCATCTGCCTCCCAGCTATGGTCTCTGGGAGAGATTTTAAGTTGTGTTGTTAACATGCCTTGGCTACTCTAGGGAAAATCCTGTTCCCTTGGGAAGTTGTGTCCAACTTTAAGGTAATTAATTGTCTTCATAATTGTGTACGGACAGTAAGTGACTAAGAACATGGCTCTGAATTCCACTTAGGAGGTAATTCAATAATTAACCATCAAAAAGCACTTTCTTCACCACTGAGGTTATGCCTGTAGTTTGTTATTAAGCGGTGGCTGTGAAACTCAGAAGAAGAAAAATTTCAAACCTCTGAGGTGTTATTTTTGGGGAGGTGTTGATGGGGAGTTTTGGGTGGGGGTTTTTTCCTCCTCTGGGACAGGCATATTTGTTGGGGTACAGTGCTATTCTGACTATATCCAGATAATTTCTGTTCAAAGACCATTTATGCCCAGCAAGCTCACTTCCATGAGAAAACAGAAATACATACAGTGAAACTAGGAAAACTGCAAACAGTGGCAGGCATACTTTGAGCTGATGGTAAATGTATATTTTTTTCCACTGAAAGACTCCGTAAAAGGTAAGCATCTGCAAGGACTGATATGATTTTTTTTTTCTTCCTACCTACTGTATCTCAAGACTGCAGTATTCAGACTGTCTGGTCTGTTTCTGTATTTATTTTTAATTCTGCAGTTATGGATTTGCCAGTTATCACACAGAACACAAATAACAATATTGATACTTTCTCCATATTTAAAGTCTATTATGAATGTGGCTTCAAGCTTTTATATTTACAAGCAACCATTAATTTATGTTCATATTGTGCATTTTAATTTATGAAACAGCCAGAGAAAAAAATAGATATTCCAGAATCCATAATTACAGTCTAGACCATTTAAATCATCCGAGTCCATGGCTGGTGACAGTTTGTTTCATTCAGAAGGTACACGAAAAGTAAGAAGTTCTTAGGAATGTACTAGTATTGTAGCTGTGAGTGTTTACAACAGATTACAATCTGCTTTTAGCCAAATACCAATGAGTCAATGAGCCAATGTATTAAATGTGTCCTGGTTTCAGCAGGGATGGAGTTAATTTCCTTCTCAGTAGCCGGTGTGTTTTGGATTTCATGTGTGAAGAATGTTGATAAAAACACTCTGATGATACGAGTTGTTGTTAATGAGACCAAGGACACTGTCTGGCTTTCCAAGTCTCGTTAAGGTCTCGTTAACGTGCAGATGCGGGAAGCTGGGCAAAAGACAGACAGAATAATTGATCCAAACTGGCCAAAGAGAGTATTCCATGCCATAAACGTCATGCTCAGTATATAAGTGGGGGGTGGCCCATGGGAGGGGGCAATTCTTTTCTGGCAATTCTTTTCGGGTATCCGTCTCGGGCACCCTTGGCATCCTTTTCTTCTCTCTTGCTTGCTGGCATCGTTCCCTCTACCTTGCTAGCTTGCTCTCCCCCCTTTTGCTTGCTGCTCGGTGTCGTTTCCGTGATCGCTGCTCAGGACGGGCTGCGTCGGTCATTTGGACATCGGGTGGTGAGAAACTGTACATTGTTCATTTTGTATATTCTGCATATACTAATATCCTTATATTCTGTTAGCTTGGTAGTTTTTAGTATTTTTAGTAAACTGTTTTTATCTCAACCCACGAGTTGTTCTTTCTTCCCAACTTCTCTCCCCCCGTCCTGCTGGGTAGGGGGAGGGTAAGCAAAGAACTGTGTGGTGATCCGGGCTAAACCACCACAAAATGACAACAGCATTCTGATTTCGATAATAATGTTATAAATCCTAAGACATTGTGTTAAAAAGAGACATCTGAATTTTCTACTTAAACATAATTTTCTTTCAATCAGAAAGAAACAAAACCACTATGATTATAAATCAAAAATATTCTGCTTCTAAGAAGACAGCAAATTTTGAAAGAGGGTGCCCCATAGGCAAACTAAAAAAAAACCCCACCCACCTAAAACCCAAAAGCAATGCAGAATGACATATCCAGTTACTGCTAGATGGAAATACCCTTTTAAGTCTTAACCAATGCCTTAACTAAGCCTCATTAACACTATCCTAATGCCTTTTAGCTTCTGAAGGCCAAGAACAAAGTTTGTACTTGGTACCAAATGCATTTTAATTATAAAGAATATTATATCAAGCATGCTCTAGAAATGAAGCCTGTTTGATTAGAGTTAGCAAGCCCCAAGAGCACTTTATGAAAAATCTTCTCGCAAATCCTAACCCTTTTTTTTGTGCAAATAATTATCAAGGAATTAGACATGGTCTAGAATCCTAACGGATTCCTTCAAAAGCGTTTAAAAGCAAATATACTTGATGACTCATGATGTCAGCCTTTCCAAAGTTAAGCATCAAACATTTCAAGAAGACAGACTAATCATATGTTTATTAACCTCTGCTCTGAAACCATCAAGGATGGATACCTTTGTAGACATAAAAGTAAGACTAGGTTTATTAACCTGTTTTATAGAAAAAAGATTAATTGCTGTTTTGTGCTGAATCTTCTTGGAAGGCAGCATAAATTGACTTTAATTTGAAATATATCAATATTTTGTGAATGGTGTGTTCTATCTATAGTAAGTCTATGCCAAGACAAAGAAAAAGTGTCAGGAGTTCCTGCCTACATACACATATATTTAAATAAATAATTTAAATTGTTTAAATTAGAGATCTGGACAGGCTGGACCAATGGGCCAAGGTGAGCTCTATGAGGTTCAACAAGGCCAAGTGCCGGGTCCTGCACTTCGGTCCCAACAACCCCATGCAATCCTACAAGCTTGGGGAAGAGTGGCTGGAAAACTGCCTGGCGGAAAGAGACCTGGGGGTGCTGGTAGACAGCCGGCTGAACATGAGCCAGCAGTGTACCCAACATCCTGGCTTGTATCAGAAACAGTGTGGCCAGCAGGAGCAGGGAAGTGATTGTGCCCCTGTACTTAGCACTGGTGAGGCCACACCTCAAATACTGTGTTCAGTTTTGGACCCCTTAGTATAAGAAGGATGTTGAGCACTCCAGGACATGGTTTACTAGGCAGGGTGGTGTTGGGTTGACAGTTGGACTTAATGATCTTGGAGGTCTCTTCCAACCTTAAGATTCTATGATTCTATGATTCTGAATGGTACAACACAATAAAAAACCAACAGATTGTGAGTTACTTTGTAGATATGGTTTTCCAAAATTAATTAAATTGATACCTGTGTTCTAAACTTTAAAAAATATCATTAAATGATTTAGATTAACTGAAAGCATGGATTATAAGTGATCATATAGTGATCAATAAAGATATTTGAATAGGCAATATGATGGCAACTGAAACTGGGTGTAAATAAAAAGAAAGGTGATTACAGATAGGAAAAAAAATGTGGATACTGAAAGGCATTTGGGAGAGTGATATCCTCAGTTGTAACAAGAGAAGAAAAACATCTTCCGCATCAAAAACATATTCTCTCAGTATAATACAGTTGTAAAAACAAAGCCAAAATAAACCAGCAGCTTCCCCTCAGGGAAGAAAAAAAAAAAGAAGACTCAAACAAAAACCAAAAAACTCTAATAGATTGGTGCAAGAGATACAATATATAAGATAGTGATGGACATGACTATTGCAGTATTGAAAACAGTTTATATACTAAACAGGAATCTTATATTCATTCAAAGACATACTACCACAAAAGAGATTATAAGCACAAGAAAAAGTTAAGACTGAAACTGTTTAGTTTAAGAGAAGAATTTAATATTGACACTTAAAACCTGTGACAATGTGCCCCTTTTTTATTCACCATTTCTCTGAAGAATAGCAAGTGAGCATGCAACAAAAATGAAAAGCAAAATATTTACTACTGATTAAAGGATGGTATTTCATAGAAAGGTAGCCTGATATTACTGTAAGTTATCACTCAGATAAATAATTTATCAGGATTCAGGAGTAAACAATAAAATGAATGCTCCTTGAAGGGCATGATAAAACTACTTTTGGCCTCAGCAGTTGTAGAGTTTTACCTAGCGTTGGTAACTAGAACAAGTTACCAACAATCTTAAAAAAAAACTTTAAACTTTGTATTCGAGTTTAAAGTTAACTTCTTTAAGCTTTGTATTCAAGTTTAAGTTAACTTCTAACCGACAATATTACACTCTGGGTTAAAGTAAACAGCCTACGTACCTGAACAAAGCCATCGATTTGACCCAGTGGCATACGAAGTTTAGTGCACATATAGGATCCCAATGACATTTAACATTAGTTCCAGGCAGAGAGCACTTGATTCAGCTCACTTTAGGTACTTGCCTGAGGATTGTAAAGCAGGAGCTATTGCTGATGCAAACTACTCTTTACTTTTTATTAAACATTTATGCAATTCCTACTTGATGTAATTTCTCCTGATGTTAGCTTAGATAAACTTCAGACTGTAAGACTTACAAACTGCTGCGCTAATAGCAGAACACTCAACAACCTTTGACACAAAAATGAATGCTGTTAGAGTTTCTGTAAAATGAAATAATCATGAATTATATATATCAATATCTTAATGAGATTTGGACAGCTTATACACGCTTGTCATAGTTTAGCCCTGCTCGAGACCAAGCTACACAGTCTCTCACTCACTCCACCCACCCTCCAAGGGAATAGGGAAAGATAATATAAGAAAAAAGACCTAAGGTTTGAGATAAGGACAGGGAGACATCCTTAAAATTACCATCACAGGCAAAACAGACTCAACTTGGGGAAAACTCTTTGTTTATTAGTAAAACCAAAGCAGGACAATGAGAAAGAAAACAAAGTAACTTTCCCCCACCCCTCCCTCTTCCTGGGCTTAACTTTATGTTCAGTTATCTCTATCTCCTTCCCTACCCTGAGCAGCACAGAGGGCAATAGGGAATGTGGGTTATGGTCAGTTCATCACACGTCACTTTACGTCACTCCTTCCTTCTCAGGGGAAGAACTCCTCACGTTCCTCCCCTGCTCCAGTGTGGGGTCCCTCCCATGGGCTACAGTCCTTTGTGAACTGCTGCAGCATGGCTTGTTTTTCCACAGGGTGCAGTCCCTCAGGAACCGGCTGCCCCAATGCGGGCCCTTCACAGGCCGGAGCCTCCTTCAGGCATCCGCCTGCCCTGGTGTGGGGTCCTCCACGGGCTGCAGGTGGATCTCTCCTCCACTATGGGCCTCCATGGGCTGCAGGGGGACAGCTGGCCTCACCGTGGGCTGCACCACAGGCTGCAGGGCAATCTCTGCCAGGAGCAACATTACTCCTCCTCCTCCTTCTTCACTGACCTTGGCATCTGCAGGCGTTCCTCTCACAAAAAATTCTTCACAACCAGCTCAGGTAGATGCCTCTAAGGTTCTCTTCACATCTCCTCTCTTCACTTCTTGCGGCTGAGCTGGATGTAGATGGCCACCTGGCAGGAGGCCAGAGGGTGAGGGCTGCAAGACTCACAAGGTTTGCATCACCCCCTCTCTGCCCCTGCTTCAGCTTCTTCACATCTTCCGCTTTTTTTTTTCCCCCTCTCTTCTTAAATACGTTATCACAGACACGTTATCAGGGAACATTCTGCCACCAATTGGCTTGGGCCTGGACAGCAGTGGGTCTGCCCTAGGCCCAGCCAAGTCCACTGGACAAAGGGGAAACTTCTATCAGCTTCTTGCAGAAGCTGCCACTGTAGCCCCCCCTTCACTAAACAAAACCAATACAATACAGCATAAAAAGAAAAAAAAAAGGAAAGGTAGAATTTAAAAGTGCCAGTATGCACCTAATTATTTTGGAATATCAAAGTAGTATTTCTTTTCCCTTTGCTACTTATGCTAGCAAGCTATCTGGTATACCATGAGCAACATTCAACTCAACATATCACAGAAAAAAATAATAAAAAAAAAAACCACCAACATCCAAACAACGAAAAGACCGAAAATGGCTGACAAAATCAACTCATCAGTTTACTTTTTTCTGAATTTGGTTTACTTAACTTCTCAGCTCCTAGATCTTTAATTTCATTAGGGTCTGAACTGTATAATTAAAAATAAAGACATTCCTTGGAAAGCTTACCTATTTACCCAAACTTCCCTCTACTGCCAATGGAGACAGATTGCTTACATCTGTACTGTTAAATAAAACAGCACCAAGAGGCAAAGTCAGCATTGGTCTGCTGATCATCCATACGAAACTGTTTGAATGCTCCCTGGCATATTTTGAGCCATATCAACTAGCGGTTTCCAAGACATTGCCTGGGCATGATTTAGGTGTCAACATATGCTAGGGATCATTTGCCATAGACAGTAGGGAGAATAATGCACCATCTGTCTTTTTCTGCCCTACAAGGTCCTCCAATATTAGCCCAGTTGGCTTTGTATCTTCAAATACCCATTGCATGATTTCACTGCACATACCAGCACTGGCCACACAAGCCATCAGTTTATTACTGTGAAAACATCCTCGCAATGAACTGTAATACATCTCTTCGATTTCTTGATTTACTTTGAACCGAACCCCCTCCTTCATGCACAGACACACACAAATATTTACAAAGAATTAGAATTATTTGTTTGGCTGTTGAGACTCCATATCGGCCCTGAAGAAGCCTTGGGCCAAACACCATACAGTGTGAATTTAGTAAGCCTGTGCCAGCTGGCCTCAGGGTCAGACAGTGGTCTTTGCTTGGTTTTGTTTGCAGTATAACATAACGCCCCCAAGGGTTATTTGGCCAATCTGACTCACCATCTGATGATGTCTATCATTCTGTTTTCACAGTGGATATGTGACATACTTACATACTTACATACAAAAACATAGAGACATATTTAGGTATATATAGTACATATAGTCAGTGAGTTAAGAGTTCATTCTGATAGGAGTGTTTACAAGACTAATAAATCAAGCTAGTCCAAAACTTAAAAAAACTTGCTTGACTGACATTCATTTACAACACATTTTGTGTTTACAGATAGTTTTTATCCAGTATTAAGCATCACCATCATACATTAGCTCTTGCACATCATTATCAGTGCCTATTTAAATAAGTCAATCCTTAACTATCATATCATGCTTTGGTTGTGACTATACAGTACCATGGAGCTGTTGCTGTACAGTTAGCCTCATGGATGTAGTCCATGATCTCAGTCACCAGACTTGAAAATTTGTCAGTATGGAGCAGTAGTACAGAAACAGATATCTTTATTCTATCCTCTCTAATTTTAATATCTAATCCTTTTGTAAGAAGGCTGAGTTTCCAGGCAATTCCCAGTGCCTGACACCCATTCCCAGATGGCATGTTTCAGAGATGCTACTTCCCCAGGCAGCTGCCTTGTCCTGTTGCTCAGCTGTTTGTTTTGTTAAGTTTTTGTTGGGTTTTTGTTGAGAAAGAGAAGAGTCCCTTCACCTGTTTTCTTAAAGCAAAAGTAGACTTTTCCTTGCTCTCAAGGTTCTGTTTTTTTCAATGACCACTAATTGTCCATCAGTGAATTTTCATGGTTTTGAAGTTCTTCTTTCAACTTGTGCCCATGTTTTCAAGGTCTTTGCAGTTACCCCTGCTTTAACCTGTATATCTTCACAAGACAACCCTGGTATGAAGCTCTGGTTCACAAAGCAGGTTCTCATAACAAATTGGTAACATGCTTAACAAGCCAGACCTGGGTCCTTGAACAAAAAGTGTAGGATACAATTAGTATAAGGTCCATTTCTAGAAACAGCAGGTTTTTTACTGGGCCACTGGGTGCAAAACTGTGGCTTATACAGTTATAAGCGTGCTGGTGTTTGGGTTCAAGACAAGCTAATATTAAAGCCTACTGAGTGAACATCTGCTTTTATGGATGCAAAAGGCCTCCTCTTCTGTTACAGACAAAAAAAAAGTCCTCAATGTGGCATATTTCTTTCAGGCACATTAGTTAAGTGGGATATTAAGGCGGCTTCTTCAAATTCTAGAACAATGAAAATGCATCAGTTAAAAATATGGAAATTGGCTTGAAAGCTGTTCAACCATTTGAACAACAACATTTTTTTTTTTTCTGCAGCTTTCTTGATCCACCACGTATATCAAGTCCTCAAAAATCTAGCTCTGTGTCTGTCTATCCTTTCACTTGGTGTTTTGCGTTACAAAACCAACCATCTTTTTATTTATAATATTTTTATCAACATGGGAAAATACATAAAAACTTTCATTACCACAATAATTTGAAGTCTTTCAATTTTGTTTCCTTGCAACATTGTTTTCTCATTATTCATCTTCACATATGGCACTGGAGAAAGTGAACAAAAAAAAGCTGACTAACAAACCTTCCTACATTTTCAAATACCTATTTTTGTTCCAACTTTAAGAGTGGTCAAGTGTGATGGAATACTATTTGTTTCTTCTCATATCTTTTTCTACTTGAAAGAATATAAATGATCCAGAGAACAGAAATAATTAACTAGCTCTCAACTTCGCCATTAATCATGCACTTTATTTTCATTCTGATTTTGGTTAATCAATGACATATGCATCATTTTAATCAAACACTTGATTAAATTTTTTAGTAAATACTTTTTCAAACTTCAATATTAATTTCACTGCAACTGCTGGAGCAGAGAACAAGTCTGTAGTCATTCAAGTGGTGTACATAAGGGGAAAATGTTGTCTTTTACTTTTTGGAATATTCCCATACATATTCAAGAAATACTTTGTAAAAGTCAGAGATATAATTCATTTTTATCTCACATCTAGCTTAACAGAAAGTCATTTATTGTAGCCTAAAACTGTTTGCTTTGTGATTTTAAATTATCACAATAGCCTGAGTTAAATTCAAATGCAATGTCTTGGATTGTCATATTTGCCAGTATCATCCATGTCTGATTATGTCAGACAACATAGGATGCTTTCCAGTAACTACTGGTTCATTGTACTACCTGCATTTTTCAGTAAATTGACAGATGCTCACGATTTGATCATCACTGACTAGAGTAAGTTCTGTGCTTGCATGATCCTGAATTCTTCACCTTACGATGTATTAGATTTTGTGTAGTTTAAATATTAGTATATTAAGTTTAAATTGAGAAGATAGTTTGAGAACAGCATTTCACCAGAGCTGGAAGCTTATAAAAATAATCCATTTCTGATTGAACACTGATATTCAGTTTGAGGATAAATCTGAGATCTATATTCATATCTGTGTATACACTTTTAATTTATAGTCGGGCTGGAGCTCTGAAGACTCAGAATAATTTAAGCGATGTCTGTTCTAATAACTTTACAAATAACTATGAAGTTATGATCTGCCATTAAGTCCAATGCCACTGTTTCTGCATCACATATATTTCTGGACTGATTTGTATTAGATAATTAACTGGTCTTTTAATTGCTGATCACATGAAGGAAGTCGCTGTAGTCCTTCGTACTTAAACAGATTTCAGAAGAGGCTTAGAGATCACTGCTTTTGCATTAATTCTGTGTTTCTTTTCCATGTACCACCTCAAGTGTTTGCCATTAGGTGCAGATGTTGTTGCAGAATCATATAGTGTAAGTACATTGTTTGGTTAATCTTTGTTGCAAAAAGATCAAGACTATTTAAAGAAGTTTTCTGGTTTTATAACTCACCGAAGCACCATAATTTCACTGTAAGCAAGAGCAATTCACAATTATCATGTAGTGCTGATTTAGAGATTGACTGACATATCTCCATTGTAAATACACAAATGTTATATTTTTACTATCATTATTATTACTTAAAGTCAATTTGTGAAACATCACAATGTTTGAAATACAATTCAAAAATAAAATAATTTTCCTGAATCTTATTTCAGTAAATTATCATGCTCATTTGTCTCATCTTTCAAAATCTGGTTTTTAACTTAGCTTCTTTAAACAGATTCCTGAATGGCATTTAAAAGCCCTCTGTAAGTGATGTTGGGAGACATAAGTAACTGACCATTTCACCCTTCAAATCAGTAGTTGATGAAGGGAATACTGCTGAGAATCTCTACAAGCTTCCAGTAGAATGTTCAAAACCACTTGAAGGAATAAATTTGGATGAAAGTCTTAGAAGGAGAGAAGTAACAAGGACCTATTAAGATATAGTAGAAACTTCTGTAGATGTGGTGCGTTGACAGCTGGCTGCTGAATGCCCACCCAGCTCTTCTCTCTCTCCTATTCTGAACAGGATAGGAGCAAATAATGAGATAGAAAAGCTCATGGGTTGAAATAAAGACAACCGTTGCTCTCTACTGCTCCTTCCTCCTCACATTTTTCCTGTGCTCCAACACGGGTCCTCCATGGGCAGCTACTTTGCAGCATATCCACTTGCTTTATCATGGAGTCCTCCACAGGCTGCAGTGTGGCTATCTTCTCCACTGTGGTGTCCTCCACTGACTGCAGGGGAATCTGTGTTCTGGCACCTGGAGCATCTTCTCATCTTCTGTCTTCTCTGACCCTGGTGTTCGTGTGCATATGTATCCCACATATTTTTTCCTCATTTCTCACTGACTGTGGAGCACTTTGGTGTTTCTTAAATGTGTTTTCACAGAGGCACCACCAGCTTGGCTGATGGTCTCAGCTGTGTCCTGTGGTGAGTCCTTTGGAACCACCTATGTGCAGCACAAGGCAGCCCCTGGCTACCTCTTATAGAGGCCACTCCTTCAGCACCCCTACTACTAAGGCCTGGAAATGGACACCCACTACAGTATGAATAATAAAAGTCAGAAATTGCTTACTTTCATACTGTCTAGAAAATAATTATAGCAAAGAAATAATCTGTGTGACAGAGTTATGTAGAAAATACTGGTGTTCATAATCTGAGATATAAGGTGCTATATTTCTAGGCCTGTTAGTTAGCAATATCCTTCCTCGGATAGATGAGGAAGGAAGGGTGGTGGTGTGGCCCTTTATATTAAAGACTATTTTGACATTGAAGAGCTTGGGGTTGGGAATGATACAGTTGAGTGTCTATGGATAAGGATCAGAGGAAAGGCCTGCAGGGGTGACATCGTGGTGGGGGTCTGTTATAGACCGCCTAACCAGGATGAAGAGAAGGACGAGGCGTTCTATGAACAGCTTGAGCGAGTCGCGCGATTGCCAGCACTCGTTCTCGTGGGAGACTTCAACTTCCCTGATATATGCTGGGAATATCATACAGCGCAGAGGAAACAGTCCAAAAGGTTCCTAGAGGGTGTGGAAGATAGTTTCCTTATGCAGCTGGTATGAGAGCCTACCAGGGGTGGTGCCCTCATTGACCTACTCTTTACTAACAGAGAAGGACTGGTGGGACACGTGAAGGTTGGGTACTGTCTTGGGCAGAGCGACCATGAAATTGTAGAATTCTCTATTCTTGGAGATGTCAGAAGGATGACTAGCAGAACAGCTATCCTGAACTTCAAGAGGGCGGACTTTGACTTGTTCAGGACGCTTGTTGCGAGGGTCCCTTGGGAGTCGCTCCTTAAGGGTAAAGGGGTCCAGGAAGCCTGGACGCTCCTCAAGAA
>JAAGAY010146969.1:9387-21745 GCA_011801015.1 Ardeotis arabs | reverse complement strand
GGGGCTGTTCAGCCTGGAGAAGAGGAGGCTCCGGGGAGACCTGAGAGCGGCCTCCCAGTGCCCAAAGGGGGCTGCAGGAAAGGTGGGGAGAGACTCTTCAGCAGGGCCTGGTGTGACAGGAGGAGATGGAATGGTTTCAAAACAGGATGTAGATTCATATTATACATTAGGAAAAAAAAATTTTTATGCTGAGGGTGGTGGAGCACTGTCCCAGGTTGCCCAGAGAGGTGGTGGATGCCCCATCCCTGGAAACGTTCCAGGCCAGGTTGGCCGGGGCTGTGAGCAACCTGATGTGGTTGGAGATGTCCCTGCTCCTTGCAGGGTGGTTGGACTGGGTGGGCTTTGAAGGTCCCTTCCCACCCAACCCATTCCATGATTCCAACAGTGCTGGTTACCTTGGTTCTTTGAAGGAACAGGTGGACACAGCACTCAGAGAGGTCTCAGGTGCTCACAAAGAAGATCCATTAGATAAAACATTTTTACAAGTCAGGTAGTGATGAGGTCTACAGCAAAGCCACCAACCAAGTTTCTAGCACAGAGCTCCCTTCCCTCGCCCCCGCTCCGTTTAAAATTGAATTATTCCGCACCCAAAAGCCAGGAGCTTGATTTTAAGGCAAAATTATTCCTGGCCCATTTTCCTGGGCTTTTTCAAACTCTTAACACCCCCAAACAAACGCTCAAAGATGCAGAAGGCCGAACTCCACCGCTCCGGAGAACAAAACAGGAGAGAAGCTGCTGTTGAACTGGAAGAGTCTCAGCCAACCCACTCATCGCCCACATCCTAAGATCTGGAGCTCTGGGCTAGAGAAATACAGAGGATATGGTTACAAAAGCGATTAATTTTCTAGACAATAATTTTCTGACAAATTTTTACCTCTTACAGCAATTTTGGTGTAATGTGGCGAAGGATTGCGAGGAATTAGGATCGTTTTTATTACGTAGGACTGCCAAGCGACCCAAGTGTCAACTCCCACGTATTATACGCGGCGAGAAGAAGACTACAGGCTACCAAATCCTTCTTCTGAACCTGCCCCCTTGTTATTCAAACCCTCCTAGCTCTTTGTAAGAGTCCTCAGCGATTCACAGCGTCCTCCTCTTCCAATAATTGGTGCTTAGAACAAAGAAACTGAGCGGCTTGATTATACGAGCGATGCCTCACGCGAGCGAATCAGTCCCTGCGGTAGAGGAAAAATTCCTATTCTATTCGTGTCATCCTCGCAACCGAGATGCCGAGGGAAAATAGGGCAGAGGAAACGGAGGGATCCCTTTGAAAGGCCACGGAAAACCAGGTAATCAGGTTAAAAGGACGCTACGTAGTGGAATTTTTCAGGATGACACGAGAATTTGGACAGAACGGCTGCGTTTAACGTGATTATCGGGGCAGGATAGGCTCTTAACCCACCACGGCGATTCAAAGAGCCCCCAACGAGCTTCCCACGGTTCAGCAACGCCGCTGACAGAAAGCCGGCGCGCACGCTGCCGCAACGCGGCTTTTACGGAGAAGCTACTTAAACCGGCAGCTATTGTGTGCCCCAGCCTTCCGGTAAAGCCTTTAATCCAGTAAAACCACCCCAAAAAAAAAAAAAAAAAAGAAGTTTAGCAGCTTGCTTTCAAATGACAAAGCCAAGCGGGTCCGTTGAACCCGAACGGCAAGACGGGAAGATCAGGCACGGGCTGCGGAATCAGCCAGACCTGCAATTTGCTCGCTGATTAGATCCCTCGAGCGGAGCACTGCCGCAGGAAAATCAGTCACATCATCAGGCAGACGCTGCCTAACGACTGGAAGGAAACACCGGCTCCTCGTTGCTTTTTGGGATAAGCGATCTTACCGCAACATTTTCTGGAGCTTGGGGGACAACAATTGTACTTGAGGCATGAACAAGGCTCCTTCGTCTTCCAAACTCGCTTTGCCTGTCTTGCAAAGGATGGGTTTCGGAGAACGCTCGCAACTCGGTGTTTGTAGAACCCTGGCCCAGGTTGCCCAGAGAGGTGGTGGATGCCCCATCCCTGGAAACATTCCAGGCCAGGTTGGCCAGGGCTTTGAGCAACCTGATGTGGTTGGAGATGTCCCTGCTCCTTGCAGGGGGGTTGGACTGGGTGGGCTTTGAAGGTCCCTTCCAACCCAAACCATTCCGTGATTGTATGATTCAATATCAAAGCGCTCCTTGCCTACACCTCTGACACGGTTCAGCAGAATCATTTACCACCAGAAACCACCAAGATTTCCAAAGTCTGAATGGTTCTGGATGTTCTCCAAGCACATAGAGCAAATTTATATAAGCATCTACGGAGAAGGTCTGTAGCCAGCTTGCATCAGCTACACAAAGGCCACCGTTTCAGTTCTGAGATGTTTGAGAGGAAGTTTCAGGCTGAGAGAGCTGGGGCTGTTCAGCCTGGAGAAGAGGAGGCTCCGGGGAGACCTGAGAGCGGCCTCCCAGTGCCCAAAGGGGGCTGCAGGAAAGGTGGGGAGAGACTCTTCAGCAGGGCCTGGTGTGACAGGACGAGGGGTGATGGTTTTAAACTGACAGAGGGTAGGTTGAGATTGGACATAAAGAAGAAATTTTTGACGCTGAGGCTGGTGGGACACTGTCCCAGGTTGCCCAGAGAGGCGGTGGATGCCCCATCCCTGGAAACATTCCAGCCCAGGTTGGACGAGGCTCTGAGCAACCTGATGTGGTTGGAGATGTCCCTGCTCCTTGAAGGGGGGTTGGACTGGGTGGGCTTTGAAGGTCCTTTCCAACCCAAACCATTCCATGATTCTATGAACTACCAGACACGCTGACCAGGGTTCAAGGGTGTCTTCTGCACAGCCCTCAGCAATATCTTCACCGCGCTCGGTACCAGCAATCACTTCACCCAGCATGCCCGCTCCGCTCAATTCAGCCTTTCCGGACATTAATTGCTCAGGGCAACATCCGAGCTGGAAGGGAGCCTGCCTGCCAATCTGAAAGTCAATGACCCGTGCTCTTAGAAGCCACGGTCTAAATTGTAGCTAAAAATGAGGCAAGATGATGAGCAGAGGATGAAAATTTCTTAAACATCAAGGGTTTGGGGTTTTTTTTCCTAGCACATTTATAATTTATTGCTACTTAGGCTGATAAATGGCCAAGTGCCATCATCAGAGGCCAACGTGACGCAGACGTTTAGTATAAAACGAGCTTGTTCTCCGATAACCAGGCAAAGCTACAATTTGAGGTGGGACACGGGTAGATACCCACTGAGATGCCTCCTAAAGTCACCAAAGAGATCCTCCCCGTTCTTCCCTTTGCACTTGTAACATGAAAAATTAAATCCCAGGGTGGCTTTAAACAGAAATAAAATTTACACACCGTTAACAGCCAAAGCACGATGCGAGAGACTCCGCCGCGGTCCAGCCATTACCCCAAGCGCACTCCGTACGTCCGCAGAAATTTATTTATAAAGCGTTTTCTTTTTCCTCCCTCCCCGTACGACGGAGGCAGAGCGTGACAGTTTTCGAATGACAAATCAATACGGAGAGCTCTACAAACCAAATCGTATTACGGCTGCATTAGAAATTTTCTCGGGCTGCGGCTCATGAAGTATTGAATATTTTCAATTACTCTTCTTTCTCCTTCTCCAGCTGACACACGAGTTCCTCAGCCGGATGTAAAAATCTGCTCCAGACATTTTCCCTCTATGGAGTATTTTCAGTAATTTGTGTGGGCAAAAGGGCGAGGGGGGGGATTCTGCCCCTCTGCTCTGCCCTGGTGAGACCCCACCTGCAGCGCTGCGTCCAGTTCTGGAGCCCCCAACATCAGAAGGACGTGGAGCTGTTGGAGAGGGTCCAGAGGAGGCCACGCAGATGCTGAGAGGGCTGGAGCAGCTCTGCTGTGAGGCCAGGCTGGGAGAGCTGGGGCTGTTCAGCCTGGAGAAGAGGAGGCTCCGGGGAGACCTGAGAGCGGCCTTCCAGTGCCTAAAGAGGACTTCCAAGAAAGATGAGGAGAGACTTTTTAGTAGGGCCTGTAGCGATAGAATAAGGGCGAATGGTTTTAAACTAAAAGAGGGGAGATTTAGTCTAGATCTATGGAAGAAATTTTTCATGTGGTGGTGGAGCACTGTCCCAGGTTGCCCAGAGAGGTGGTGGATGCCCCATCCCTGGAAACATTCCAGGCCAGGTTGGCCGGGGCTCTGAGCAACCTGATGTGGTTGGAGATGTCCCTGCTCCTGGCAGGGGGGTTGGACTGGGTGGGCTTTGAACATCCCTTCCAACCCAAACCATTCTGCGATTCTAAAAATCTCACTTCCTGTTTGAACGCATCTAAAACACGTCTAGGCAAAGCGTTTGTCTACAAGACAAGCTCCCATTCATCAAGGAGGATCAGGAACATCTGCCTCTGCCCTGCGGCATCCTCAAGACCATTTTTTTTTTATACTTCAGGATGATCAACCTTGCTCTCCGCCCTCTTGGTCGTTAACGCTCGGTTCGCTTCTCTCAGTTGTTCGGGACAAACGACAACACCGCTTCACAACCTCAAGTTTTCCTGTTGAGTTTTTGGTTCTCTGAAGCAAAGAGAAGCAAGAGCTACAAGATCCTCAAATACTGATGGCCAACTGTATCCTCAATAGCAGCTTGGGAGAAAGAGCAAGGGAAGTGCCGAGAGCACAGCTACTTCTGGGAAAATACCGGCCACGTGGGAGTAACCCCGGGCATTTCGTCCCCAGAAACGGAGTAGAGTTGCCCACTTTACTTCCACTCCCTTGAGCAGAAGATTGCAACTGGGCGGGCGGCCGGCAGCGATATCGATTTGTTAACCTGCACTACTCCAGTTCTCCATGCCAGGCTTCACCTGGAGTCTTTGAAATTTATTTTTCCAATAATTTTTCCCCGTACATCAGTGTTTGTACTGAGGTATACACTGTTTCTGCTCCAGCAGGTTCTACTGATGCAAAAAGGGGCATTACACATCTATGTTGCCACCCCCAATATTGGCCACCAATCCAGAAGACCCTTGTAAGTCTCTTGCTTACAAAGTTTGTTCAGTCCAGTCTAGGTCCTACTGCTTCAGGCAGATCTCCAGGGCAGTAATTCTTAGAATCTTTGAAAGCTTTGAGTTGGAAGGGACCTTCAAAGGCCACCCAGTCCAACCCCCCCACAAGGAGCAGGGACATCTCCAACCACATCAGGTTGCTCACAGCCTCGTCCAACCTGGCCTGGAATGTTTCCAGGGATGGGGCATCCACCTCTCTGGGCAACCTGGGCCACTGTCCCACCACCCTCAGGGTAAACAAATTTTTCCTAATATCTCATCTGAGTCTGCCTCCCTCTGTTTTGAAACCATCACCCCTCGTCCTGTCACACCAGGCCCTGCTGAAGAGTTTCTCCCCACCTTTCCTGCAGCCCCCTTTGGGCACTGGGAGCCGCTCTCAGGTCTCCCCGGAGCCTCCTCTTCTCCAGGCTGAACAGCCCCAGCTCTCTCAGCCTGGCCTCACAGCAGAGCTGCTCCAGCCCTCTCAGCATCTTTGTGGCCTCCTCTGGACCCTCTCCAACAGCTCCACGGCCTTCTGATGCTGGGGGCTCCAGAGCTGGACGCAGTGCTGCAGGTGGGGTCTCACCAGGGCAGAGCAGAGGGGCAGAATCATAGAATCATAGAATCATAGAATGGTTAGGGTTGGAAGGGACCTTCAAAGGTCATCTAGTCCAACCCCCCTGCAAGGAGCAGGGACATCCCCCACTAGATCAGGTCGCTCAGAGCCCCATCCAGCCTGGCCTTGAATGTTTCCAGGGATGGGGCATCCACCACCTCTCTGGGCAACCTGTTCCAGTGATCTACAACTCTCATGGTGAAAAATTTCTTCCTAATGTCCAATCTAAATCTACCCCCCTCTATTTTAAAACCATTACCCCTTGTCCTATCACAGCAGGCCCTACTGAACAGTCTCTCCCCATCTTTCTTGTAGGCCCCCTTGAGGTACTGGAAGACCGCTATCAAGTCATTTATCGCTCATTCCCTTCTTATCGTCTACGTGTTGACCTCTGTTCTTTGACAGACCTTTGAACATTTTCGTAGCCTCCTTGGATATTTCTGCCCTTCTATTCGCAGTCGGAGCACCGCTTAGGGATGGATTAGAGAGAAAATATGATTACGGGACCCTGAAGTGGGTCAAGGATGCTGCTGGAGTCAAAACCGGTCTCAAGCTTCACGGAGCTGGAAGTTCTCACTAAGCTAACGGCAGAAAACACGCTCAACGGCCACGTCTGGCCTTAAAGGGTACGATGGACAGACGTTCCTGGAGTTTCATAGGCCAGGGAGTGCAGATTTTAATCGATGGGCATCGATCACCGCAGTTAATTGGATCTTGTCTCAGAGCAGCCCATTCCTCGCTTTCCCGGCAAGAAGGTTCACGTTATAACACGGTGGGACGCTTGAGTGGATGGAACACTCTGGATAAACTTTGAAACGCTAGGGACCGAGTTACCTCGTCCAGAACTTCGTTAGTTCTAGTTTATGTCCACATTGGAGAGCTAACGAGGAAGGGAAGGTCTCCTACCTCCTGGAGGGAGCTGTGCCTTTGCCTCCCACAAAGGCTCCTTTAAAAAAAAAAAACACAACCAGGAGACAACCAGCCTTTACATAGCTCCGGGATAAAGATCTTCCAAGAGTCTGTACTCACGGAAGAGCGCGGCAATTAGATTTCAGCAAACTTGAGGATTAAAATAGCGCTTAGGGAACGGGAAAAGAAAGGATACTCAGCAATATTTAAGATCCAGATATTTAAAGCATGAGGAGATATTCACCTCGAAGATATTGAAGTTCATGTGCTCCCAGTAGAGTCAAGACAAGTCCTAGAACTTTGTGAAGAGGACACTAGGATCACCAAAAATGCTAGACTTCTCTTCACGCCGTCCTGCTGGAGTCCGGTCCCCTTAAAACTCCACCACCACTCACAAAATCCAACAATAAATCCACGGACCCAGAGCCGTGGTGGCTACTTCCCAATCTCCCACGACCACAGAAGATGAAGACAAGGTCCACTGTCAGGAGACAGGACACTGGGCTAGGAAACCTTTGCTCCAAGTTGGGATAAACAAACCTATTCCAGCTCCTTTCCCTCCTGAACTCATGTCTAAGCCCAAGCCTAGGGCACCGCATCTCAGACGCTGCCCCCAAACAGATAAAGAGGTTTCGTGCCAGTCTGGATTCCCAGTTGAAGTTCACCTCCAGCATGGCTCAGCGCCGACACGGTCTGATGTTCCCGGTCCCCAATACCATGGAGAGGTGTGGGAACCTGCAGCTAAAAAGCAGGACAGCTGATACTACCCAAAAAACCCCAAAATTCCCCATTTCAGAGAGGCAGGGACCGCGCTCCTTCCTCTAGGGCAAGTGGTTGACCCTCAGGGTGCCAAACTTCAGGGTTTTGAGGTCTCCGTGATGCAATCCCGCAACAAATATCACCTGAGGCAGTTCTGCTTTTCAGGGCTGAGCCACGATATTCTGCAATCGGAGCCATAATCATACAAGGTCCTGCACGGGGGTCGGGGCAATCCCAGGCACCAATCCAGGCTGGGTGGAGAATGGATGGAGAGCAGCCCTGAGGAGAAGGACTTGGGGGTGCTGGTGGATGAGAAGCTCACCATGAGCCAGCAATGTGCCCTTGCGGCCCAGAAGGCCAACGGCATCCTGGGCTGCATCAAGAGGAGCGTGGCCAGCAGGTCGAGGGAGGGGATTCTGCCCCTCTGCTCTGCCCTGGTGAGACCCCACCTGCAGCACTGCGTCCAGCTCTGGAGCCCCCAACATCAGAAGGACGTGGACCAGCTGGAGAAGGTCCAGAGGAGGCCACGCAGATGCTGAGAGGGCTGGAGCAGCTCTGCTGTGAGGCCAGGCTGAGAGAGCTGGGGCTGTTCAGCCTGGAGAAGGGGAGGCTCCAGGGAGACCTGAGAGCGGCTCCCAGTGCCCAAAGGGGGCTGCAGGAAAGGTGGGGAGAGACTGTTCAGCAGGGCCTGGTGTGACAGGACGAGGGGTGATGGTTCCAAAATAGAGGGAGGCAGATTCAGATCAGATATTAGGAAAAAATTTTTTACACTGAGGGTGGTGGAACCCTGTCCCAGGTTGCCCAGAGAGGTGGTGGATGCCCCATCCCTGGAAACATTCCAGGCCAGGTTGGCCGGGGCTGTGAGCAACCTGATGTGGTTGGAGATGTCCCTGCTCCTTGCAGGGAGGTTGGACTGGGTGGGCTTTGAAGGTCCCTTCCACCCCAAACCATTCCATGACTCTAAATGCACCAGAGGAGCACGCTAACGCACCCGGGAAGCATTAATTTCAGTTTTGGGATCTCAATCCGGTACTAACACCTCTTTTAGCACTATCAACCAACAGATGACCAGAAAACTTCGAGCTTTTCAAATCTCTGCTGAAAAATCACTTCATCTCCATTTGTAAAACAATCAGCACAGCAAGACTGAGCTAGAACTTGCCCCAAATATTCTTAATTTCGGCGCCACGTCCTCGAGATGAGCACACAGAAGATTCTCATCCCTTTGGGATAAATCCTGCGCCCGTATTCAGAACGGAAAGGCGGCGCTTTGAGCGCTGACTTTAAGTTGTCAATATACTGAAGAATCAAAGGAAAAAAAAAAAATACTCTAGAGCTAAGACAGCACTTTGTTAAAAAAAAATAAAATAAAAAAAAAAAATCTTGCTGCTAGGCAAGATCCCAGCAGCCACGCAAAATTGAGTTGAATGATTGGAGAGGAGATGAAAGCAGCGACGTGAGAGCCGCTTTGCTGCCGCGCAGGCGCTGAAGCCAAAGGCCCACCTCGGGACGGGAGCGGAAAACGCCGAGATAATCCTGAGGGTTAAACAGTTTCTACCGTACAGGGTGGTCTGAAATGGATACGAGAACGCAAGCGGTCGTATCGCGGTTACGTGGCTGCGGGGAGATACGCGAGGCATCGATAACCTTTAATTACTCCGACGCGTAGATTTGCAGCCTTCCCCAGTAACGTCCGTAGCTCCCCAGCTCACAAGTTCACCATAGAATCATGGAATGGTTTGGGTGGGAAGGGACCTTCAAAGGCCACCCAGTCCAACCCCCTGCAAGGAGCAGGGACATCTCCAACCACATCAGGTTGCTCAGAGCCCCGGCCAACCCGGCCTGGAATGTTTCCAGGGATGGGGCATCCACCACCCCTCTGGGCAACCTGGGACACTGCTCCACCACCCTCAGTGGAAAAAAATTCTTCCTAATTCCTGATCTGAATCTGCCTCCCTCTGTTTTGAAACCATCACCCCTCGTCCTGTCACACCAGGCCCTGCTGAAGAGTCTCTCCCCACCTTTCCTGCAGCCCCCTTTGGGCACTGGGAGGCCGCTCTCAGGTCTCCCCGGAGCCTCCTCTTCTCCAGGCTGAACAGCCCCAGCTCTCCCAGCCTGGCCTCACAGCAGAGCTGCTCCAGCCCTCTCAGCATCTGCGTGGCCTCCTCTGGACCCTCTCCAACGGGTCCATGTCCTTCTGGTGTTGGGGGCTCCAGAGCTGGACGCAGCGCTGCAGGTGGGGTCTCACCAGAGCGGAGCAGAGGGGGAGGATCCCCTCCCTCGACCTGCTGCCCACGCTTCTCTTGATGCAGCCCAGGATGCCGTTGGCCTTCTGGGTCGCAAGAGCGCATTGCCGGCTCATGTTGAGCTTCTCGTCCACCAGCACCCCCAAGTCCTTCTCCTCAGGGCTGCTCTCCATCCATTCTCCACCCAGGCTGGATTTGTGCCTGGGATTGCCAGAATGAAACCAACTCCAGAACACCTGCTCACGGCATAGCACATCAAATCCACTGCTCCGGCCTCAATTTGGGGATTTTGCATCTTTCATTTCAGTGAAAGGGAACAAAAATCGGGAATCGGAATTCAAGTCTTCGCAGTGGGATCTACAACAGCGAGCGCCTACTCTTAAGCTCAGTCTATGTAGCTTCGAAACTACCTCAGAGCATTGAACCCCAGGGTGCCAAAACGAGGTATTTTTTGTCCTGGTTTTGACCCTACGGGCAGCTACGCGGAACGTATGCGGCTCTCCACGCTAACACAAAGGGAGCACGCTTCCGTTCGGAAGGCTTGCCTTGTCATCGGCGCTTGGACCCGTGCGGTCACACTACGAGACACAAGGCTCACCCGTAACGCCTGGGTAGACTTGTTTTATACACAGCTATTCCTGCAAAATCATCCCCAAAACGTTGCTTTTTGCCTATTTAGGAGTTTTTAACGAGAGATATTTGCACCGCACGGGGCGGGGAATTTATACAGCGTTATCCGCAAGCGCGTTTTTAGCCACGTTATCCGTGTGCTCTGCGTGCGGAGAGACACACGCCAGGAGTATCCAAACATACTTCTACACATTTTTGTCTTTCCTCTAAGGCTAAAAGGAGCGGCACCTCAAGATTCAGAGGGCTACAGACCCCTCCGTTCAGTTACGGGACACATTGATTCGCTAAAGCAAGGTGCGCACTGAATAACGCCCGCGGCGGCGCGCGGCGCAGCGAGAGTTGACGGAAAACTCATCCATATTGAGGTGAGATGGAGCTCACGACAGCAGAACATTCCAAACGGATAGCCACCGGCCATCAACTCCAGCCAAATTTTTCTTTTGTGTTTTTGGAGCACCACCTCTTTGATCTACTTTTGAGGCAGCTTCCAAGAGATTCCCATTTAATAGACACAAGTACGCCTGTCGGAACCAGTTATGGAAAAACAAACACAACCCGTGGCTTCCAGGTCCGGATCAGATGCTTCCTACGTAGAGGAGCATCAGACAACGGAAGGTTCTGCTGCCAAACCCGTTCCTCCTGCACACCAAGCTTGGTTTCTACCAAGGGTTTGTATTATTCTCCACATTTGGAGCGCCATCTTTTCCAAAAACAACCTGGGGGATTGAGGAGATGACAAAACCAGCCCTGGTTTCCCTCCCACACTGCGTTATCCTTCTAAAGTCTTCTCCATGCAAGCCCTCCTCAACCTCATTCTGTGCTCTACTTGAAGAAGTAAAGCCAGGCCTGGGGACAAGGTTGACTCTTTTCGTTCTCCAGTACAAGACCCTACTTTTTGACGCCGTTAAGACAATTTGGAGAAGAACGGCTTTTCTGAGGAGGCTTGCCTCAGCTTGGAAGCTCCTCCAATGGTCGTGAAAGAGCGGTGGAGAACATCAGCTCCAGAAGGAGAGGTGATGCCGGGATTCACCATTAAACCATTTATTCTCAAGAAAAAGCTACAACAATCAAGTTGTTGAATTTCCAGATTTTGAGGAAGGCAGGCATTGCGCCTTCTCGAGCCACGTGGTTTTAAAAAACCCCGACCAAGACGTTCAGAGCAAGCGTCCTCTCCTCACAGCGCCCGCTCCCGCTTTGATTTGGAACGAAAACCCTGTCCGCGCACCTTCTCCCTGCCAGAAGAAGAAGAAAGGCGCGTTGCTCGGGCAAGCTGGGGTTTGACAGAAAAATAATCACTGCAGAGGCACTCGCCGTGGTTTGAAGTCCTAGGCACATGACTTGGAACAAAAACCTGGAGAACTTCGTATCGGAAAAAAAAAAAATAAATCTAAGACAGAAAATGTGCTAAAATGTTCTCTAAACCATTGGTTTTTTTTCAGGGGAGGGATATTTTTTGAGCACACGCTCCACCTACTTCCACAAAGACGATCCACCGCCCTCATCGGCCACACGGCACCACAGATTCCTCAAGGTGACATCTGGGAGATGTTAGACACGCAGAACTAGAAGGGGGAAAGGAAAGGGCTTCGAAATGAAAGCAGCGGTGACGTATTCATTTGCAATTTTTTTTTTTTTTTTTTTCTCCTTACAGCCGGGCTGTTGGGAAGTCCGACGGATTGAGCAGCGTCTCTTGATAACGGCTGAGAAGGTGGAAGTAGGGAACCGAGTGCGTTCAGACGAGATACAAGGAGGAAATTTTTTGACGCTGAGGGCCCAGGTTGCCCAGAGAGGTGGTGGATGCCCCATCCCTGGAAACATTCCAGGCCAGGTTGGCCAGGGCTCTGAGCAACCTGATGTGGTTGGAGATGCCCCTGCTCCTTGCAGGGGGGTTGGACTGGGTGGCCTTTGAAGGTCCCTTCCCACCCAAACCATTCCATGATTCTATGATCCCCGTTGGGTTTCTTGCCTTTCTCCTTCATGGTGATAGATCTTGATGCTTATTTGAAAGGTGACGCTTCCTCTGCCTCTCCAGTTCTGGAGAAACCTTCCCTTCAACGTTTTAATTTCTACCCAAGTGCTGCTCTGGGGAATAAGAGCAGGCGTATCTCGGTATGTGCCAGTCCACATCTAGGGTTAATATCAAACCACTGGGATTGTTAGAGCTCTTTTTGTTGTTTTTTTGTTTTATATTGGTTTTTTTTTTTTTTTTT
>JAAGAY010146968.1:0-12981 GCA_011801015.1 Ardeotis arabs | reverse complement strand
GTAACAGCCCTGGCTGCTCTCACTATCTGCAAAGTTTCTCTCCGATTCCTGTTACGCCTCTGGCCGTGCCAAGGCACAGAGGCCCACAGTCTGGTCCTGCTCCGCGTACGCAGGCTGCTTGGCGGTGCCGCGTTTGCCGTTCATCGCTGGACGGCCGCCACGCCGAAACCGGGCAGGACCGCGCTGCCGACGCGCAGCGCCCGCACCAGTGCTCCTCCCAGGGAGCCCAGTCAGAACCAGCCAAAGCTCTTTGAGCTTGGCAGTAAAGTTTGCAAATGCATTAAAAAATTAAAAGAAACAACAACTATGAGTTTTCTGAAAGCCTCCATAATCCCCTCCAGGGGTGAGGAAGCCTGCGCAGCTCTGGCACGACAGGAGCAAACAAAGCAGCGAGGAGGCTACCGCCGAGTACGGGGAACGGGGTTGCACTCCTCCGCTCACACGAAATCTGCAATTCGCTACGAGACCCAGAAACCACTGCCAGAGGAGCTGCAGGACTCCAAAAGCCCTGGAAATCTACAGCGTATTTTCTTCCACTGCTCTTTCTGCCGTGTTTTCCTTTCAGCACAGCACAGCAGCGTGTTTGTGCTGGCCAAGCCTACCCTCCTCCTTTCCACCGCACCTTCAAGCGATCCAAGCACAGGAGATACAGTATTACCTCAAATATTTAACCAAGGGATTAAACTATTCTCTTGGCAGGAGGCGCGAGCTGCCCCACGGATACAGCTCTCGCACCGGCTGGCAGGCGCTGCGTGACAGCCTGCTTCGCAGCAAACAATCCACCTCAGGCTGCAAAAAGCTCTCCACAATATTCTCCAATGTTTTTTTTTCCACCAATGTTTCTGCTCACCGGTTCCCGGCCATCCATCGCCTCCATCCACAGCCTTCGATCCTCTTCTGAAAGCGCCTGCATGGTGATCACGCCAGGCCTGCGGAGATAAAGGGAACGCCGTAAATAAACTGCAGGATAGAAAACAAAGATGACAAAGATAAATTTCCCACCGGAGAGAAACAGGACAACCTTCTTCCCAGCCAAGCCCCAGCAGCATGGCGCTGATCCCAGCCTGACCTCTCCAGGGATGTCCCTGCAGACCCTAACCAGGGCCAGCAAACGCGCAGAGGGGATCTCCAACAATCGACACGCATTTTCAGTGGTTTGAGTGCAAGAGAGCTGGATGCCAAATCCTTCCCCTGGCTTTCAGACAGCTCACCTGCGCTTGGGCTGAGCGCGTCCACGCAATGGCAGGCGGCAAGGAAGGCCCTTCCGCCGCGCGAAGGACTTCATCCCTGGCACACTCGTGCCAGCGTGGCCGCGCCGTTTCCCTGACCACGTCCATACATTGATGTTACGTGCAGTAACGGCAGCAATGTGACCGTGGTCTGCGTGCCCCCGCCAGCAGCCTTGCGGGGCGAGCGCTGCGAGCAGGCCCGGGGTGCCCCATGGCACTGGCTCCGGCACCGGCTGGTCCTGCCCGGCACCCGCCATCGCACTCACAACAGCTGCACTCTAAATCCAGCCCCCCAAAAAATAACTCTGTGCTTGCTCATTTATTTTAAGGAGAAGGGGAAAGAACAGGCCTGGCAAACAACACACAGGGAGCCAGGGGACACCACCAGTCCAGCCCCCGCCCTAGGGCCAGCGCCACCTCCACCGTGTGCCCCAAGACCACTCCTGGACTGCCCTTCCCCTACAAGGAGGTAAAACTTAATTATCTAGCTGGGATAAGCACGACCACCAAGGACAGATTTAACACGGCGGAGAATTTGCACAACTTCAGGTGCGGCTGTGTGTTTGCACAAGAGAGGAACGTGGCACAGAGGGCGAAAGCCGGCGCTGTGCTCCCACGGGTCGTGTCGCGGGCTGACGATTTACTGCACCTCGCTTGGCCACGAGCCATCAGGCTTTCCCTCCTGAACACCCCAGCTCGCCTTGCGGGCAGCAGATCCAGACACAAAAAGCCCAGCTAGCCCTGCGCCTCCTCAGCCTCGCGCCTCTGGGTCCGGGTCTCCAGCCTGCAAAGGGACGGTCGCGTCCCGCACCGCTGCCAGCCCCACGGCGCCCAGGGGAGCGGGCAGAGGCTGCGGTCTTGGCGAGACAGCCGAGACCCATCCTGTTTGTTTGGTCTAGTCGTTCTGCTTCCTACCAGGCTATTTTCAGATGCATTAGTGAGCGCGGCAGCTATTTCTGCAGGAGGACAGCGGGCAGAGGCCCTGGCAACAGGGGAGCCACAGGCACGGCCAGAGCACCACGCGACTCAGCGTGCTCGGGGCGGTTATCGGTGCTCTCTCTGCAGCAGTGCTCGTGGGGTTTCATCCATACGGAGTACGACAGCGGAGAACCTCTCATGCTGCTCTTCCCACCCACGGCAAAGGGCAGCGGCTCCAGAAAGGCAGCGGAGAGCCAGGGTCACCGCTCGCGGCACAGGGGGGAAGAGCGATTTAAACTCGGGAGCTGCCCACCGCCTACGGACTGCGTTCAGCAGAGCACGTAGGCTCTTCTCAGTACCAAATCCTCAAAAACTGATAAGGCTTGGGAAGAGGGGTAATTTCTAACTCGCACTTCCCAGAAGTGATTCAGCAGGAGAACGTGAGCTGCAACAACACTCCGCAGAAGTCGTCCAGCCCTTGATAAGGGCCGATCCTCTGTTAGAAAATAAAACATTAACAGGGGCTCTCAAAGTGGTGGGTTCAGCCCACCTTCTGTCGCTCCTGTGGTACACATGGGCACGGAACAACGGATTAACCCTTCTCCCTAACTCCGCTCCCATCCAACCACCCCAACAGCTGGCTTTCGGCACACGCACGGCAGCTTAGCACCGTGTCACCAGCGGAAGCCATGCGTTCAAGCTTGCAACAAGCCCTGGTCCAAGTAAACCAGACATAATGTGTTTGATCTCCGCTAATCCCACTGGTGAGTCAGTCAATACTCACCAGCTTAGTGGTTTGCAAGTTTACTCATTTCAAAGGGAGGAGGAAACCACTTAACCATTGCCCCATTTGAGAAAGAAAACGTTCGACATCCAACACCAAATACTTCCAAAACGCCGAACAAAGCTCCTTGTGGTGCAGAGACCGAGTGATGCCTGGTAGCTGAGGACCTGCAGTGGCACTGGCCATGGGCTGACAGCAAATCCTTCCCCCACAGCGGGAGCAGGCTCTTCCTCGGGTGACCAGAGGTCACTCCTGCACCCCCTTAAGCCAGGGCTTGAGTCTGAGTCTAAGGCAAGCTGCTGCTGAAGGCACAGAGGTCCCAGGCAGAAAGCCCTGGAAGGGCTCTAGCTCAACTAGAGAGACACGGGAAAAGGAAACACTGGGATTTCCGTCTCTTTAAACTTCTTTGTTTTAGTGTCTCAACTAAACTGCTCATTCATGGTAAATTCGACACTGGGCTCCCAGCGAAGCAGCAAGCTCCTGGGGAGTGGGTACGGGTATCTGGCGTGCCAGGTTCCCTCGCGCCCAGGGCAGGGAGGCGATAACCTGAAAAATGTTTGTTCTGCTCTTGAGCAGATAACAACTCTTTGGGCTCCACTTCAAAGTCAAACTTATTTAACAGCATGAGGGGAGGGGCTGTGAAACTGAATTTAAAACCTATTTACATGGTAAGTAGCTCTGCATTTCCTCCCACAGCGTTCATTTGCCAAGGCACCCATTGCACCACTCTCCGAGCAGAGCGGTCCTCCTGGTCGCGATGCGTTTAGAACGCACCCCACGCGTTACGCCTCATTCCTTACTTGTTCGGAGGATGCCCACGGGGTACCACGTGCTTAATAGCCAGGTAAGATGGCTGGCGCCGAAACAGCATCCTCTTAATGGCATCAACACGCAGCCGTGCTTGACCTGCTGTCTGCGGCCAGTCTCATTTTCACAGGATTTCCTTGGGGATCAACCGTTTCCAGAAGTGTGCTCATTAGATTACAGATATCTCAATTACTCAGTGCAGAGACAGAGACAGGGAAGGCCTCCCTCCAGCTTCCTTTCCCAAAAGATAAACAAAAGGCATCTGTCTCTGCTCCCCCACCTAACACAGAAATGAGCCGCGATACCGGAGCGTCATTAGATTTTGATGTGGGGTCGCTGACATCCCCTCCAGCGCCTGATGCTGCCCGCGCAGACACACGCTGGAGGAGCTTCCTTCGCCCTGGAGCGTCTGCCCACCAAGCCGGCCCCAGGACAGCAGGACACCCTTCTGGACCCGACATCTAAAACACACAGGCGCGAGCTGCTGTGCCAAGCGAGATAAAGGACCTGCCGGTTCATGACTGGATGCTGCAGCACGCCCTTCAACCTTTGGGCACCAAAGCCCTTCGCCCTCCTCCGGGAGGCACAGCAGGGAAAGGGACATTTTGTGATCAGCAGGAATCCATTTCTAAACGGAGCGGATGTGCAAGACTGGAGCAGAACACGGTAAACACTTCACAAGAAAGTGTATTTTCAATATGCTGCAATCTGAAAACTAAAGAGATTTTTCCATATGAGACCACACAGGAAATTTGAATTTTCTCAATATCTCAGCTTTTGTGAAAAACAGCCTGGGTTTAAGGAGCTCTGACTAAGCACGCAGAGAAAATGAGAAAGTCCAACAGCTTTCCCTTCTTCCAGAAAACCAAACAAATAATGAAAGCAATAGAAACTGATAAGAACTTTCAACTCCTGTAGCAGCTTATCATACCGAGACGATCTAAATTGCTGAATGAAACAAACATAAGGGCAGATTAATAACAGAGTCTCGAGGGCTGAGCAGAGCCGAGCACGCGGAGAAGCCCGCGGTCCTGGTCCGAGTGGAGCAGCACATCCACACGCTGCTGGCACCCCGGACGGGACCCCACGGTGGTGGGACGCTGGTCCGGGCACCAGCAGCCAGATGTGGCCTCAAGGGAGAGGAGAAAGGGTTTAAATAATGGGGAGACTTCATTCCTCAATTCAGGCAGTCTCGCTTGTCCACGTGAAGCTGAAAGCACCGTCAGTATGACCACCGGCAGCACGGCAGGGGCAGAGGCCGGCGTGGTCTCCGTGGCCACCAAGGGAGGATGAGTTGTGCCTGCTTGCTCCAGCCAGGCTGTGAAAACCCCGTGAACTGCTTTGTTTAAAAGGTCACTGGAAAGGCGACACCGGCAGAGGAACAAGTACAAGTTGTATCGCACGTGCTGTCCAAAGCACCGGCGAGACCGTGGGGAACGCCAGCTGAGGTGGGGCAGCCGCTGGCCCCGGCACTGGGAAGCGGGGAGCGTGCCTCGCCGCAGTCAGGGCGGCCCTCAGACATACGCGGATGCGTAAAGCGTGTACCCAGAGCAAGGCCAACAGCCCACCCACTGAAAACCACCCGGTGAGGGAAACGCCCAGGCGGGTCATCGCAGCTCACCCACCCGATGCCAGCCATCGCACAGCCCGACCGAGCGCGGCCCCAGCCGCTCCGGGGGCGCGCAGGCCTGGGGGAACGACAATATGTGCGGAGTTTACTGCCTTTATGAATGAGTAAGAGCGTAAAACCCCCAAATTTTGAATACCCTCTGTTCCCATAAAAGCTGGTTGGTATTTAGCTTCTGGCCCAGAGCAGTGACCTACATTATCCCACATTACAAAGCCTTTTTCATCAGCCAAATGAGATACTCCTCCTCCTAAGGCTCATTTTGTAAGACACTGCCTGTCATCCCTGCTTACCTTGTTTACAAACCTGATTTAACGCACAGAGACTACAAATGAGTTTAGTTAGGGAAAAAGGCATTAACAGTAAAACACAGCATCCATCACACCGGGAATGTATTTCAGCCAGACACCAGAACACCATTCCAAGGCTAACTTTGCTCTAACAAAGCAACAAAATACTCCTCCCGCACTGAAAATCAGAACTATTTGCAAACGCAGTGTCGTGGTTTCTCAGACCTCTCACAGACACTGGTACCACAGCTTTTCAGAGTTCAGCACTGAGAACCTCGGTGTCTCCTTATCAGACAATAGGAAAAGGAAGCAGTGTTGTAACGACAGATCAGGCTCAGGATTTTCAGCTCAGTGGTGCTGAATCATCTTTAGAGGAGAAAAAACAATTTTTTTTCCCCCCTTAACAAGCAACAGCTTCTCTAGGTGTGATTTAAAAAGCTTCAAGCCTCCAGCCCATGTTGCATGTGTAGCAGTTTCCCAAAACGCAAGGCTGTGAGCCCGTTTCTGTGCCAGTGAAGAGGGGAAGGACCAGCCTCGGCTGCCACCTCGGGGCTGTACGGCAAACCCGGGGCTGGGGCACGGCCCTCATAACCACCGCAACACCGGGATTACGCTGCATCCCACTGCGCCGCTTCGTACGGACAGACGTGGAAGAACCACACGCATTTTATGGTGATAGGAGATGAAAATACTGGAGTAGAAAGTGACATTTCCTCGTATGTACTTACTGTGTGCGTGGCTGGTACACGGGATTTAAGACATAAGGAAATTGGAATTACTACAGAATATACGGAATTTATACCACCAGCTTCCGCAGGAGACAGAGGGACAACGCCAGCCCCGCACCCCGCTGGCACTGCTTCCTCCTCCTACCCAGCTGGTAAGACAGACACAACTCATCAAGCCACAATAAAACCAGCTGGCAGCAAAGCCAGTCCGAGCACAGAGAACTTAACAAACGGCAGAACGCACTTCAGGATAGCCCAGGGGGGAAGCGGGCTTCCCGCTGCCCCACGGCACCGCTGCACACACGCACCGCACCGCACGGCACAGAGCAACCCCGCAGCGCAGCCCCGCGCGGGACCCTGGCTGGCAGGTGCCTGTGCCAGGTTATTTAAGTGTAACCTGCTGCAGGCAGTACGAAGTATTTCGGACACAAATGCTGGGAGGCAGCAACACGTCACCTGTCCATCCATGGGCTTTGCGTGTGGCACGGTCACAGGTTTCACCCCGGAGCCCGTGGATCCCCAGTGTGGGACGCTGCTCCGGTGGGGCCCGCAGCAGAGGGCCCAGGAAAACTGACCGATCCCCAACGGGATGTGTATCTGGAAGAATCCAGAGGGGATGCACAGACTGAAATCTGCCAAAACCCTCAGCAGCAAGCGATGCCCCTCGCCCTTGCCAAGGAAGGCACACATGCAGCCCAGCGTACTCTCCCTCCACACATACTTTGGAAGGGACAACCCAATTTAATTGTCCACAGGATATGTGGAGAAAAATCTTCCTGCTCTCTTAATCCACCTGTTCCCAAGCTATCCTTCGGAAATGCAGTTTCAGACTTCAAGAGAAGCACGCTGCAGTGGCATTGTTCACCCTACCTCCCAATACCACCAGCGCAGGCGGGTTTCTCAGTATCGCCGTGTTCTCCTGGGCTGGCTTAGTGAGCGGTGACCAGACACTTAATTCTTGCTGGACACTGCTCACAAGTCTAATTTTCATTTAGAGGTTGCACGCAGAAAAGAAAGGGGAGAACGGCTGTAAGCCAAAGCACAGTGCATATGTGAGAGAGAAGCATCTTGGGGATGTCTGCCTTAATCACATCCAGACTTCCTGCGTGGGGTTGGAGAACAAGACATCAAGTTTCTAACTTGCCTATTAGTAGAGACAATAAAAAAAAATACAAAACAAAAAGCCAAAAAAAAAAAAAAACCAACCCCAGCCAAAGACAAAAAGCCCACTACACAAACCAGCCTTCTCCGTTCTCCAAAAACGGACACGGACCCGGCTCCAGCCAGCCTCTGGTCAAAGGATCCTGTCATTTGTGGTTGGCGGAGTTGGGTGGAGAGCGTGGGCTACAGTTTTAGCCTGTGCCCGGGTCCTTAAGCCAGAGTTGATCCCCTCTCCAGGACAAAACGGACAGCAATGCCTCCAAAGGCGTTACCTTCCCGCTGACCCCCCGAGCAGCAGGGCTCCCGGTCACCCGCGTCCCCAGGGCCACAGGGCAAAGCCAGGCCAGGCTCCGACACCACGGCTGCGGGGTGGCACTGGCACGCTGCTAATCCCCGATAATCCCGGGCTGGCAAGGAAATCGTTCCTTGATATACCCTGCTTTGTAAAACAGGCCAAATCACGAGCGCCAGGCGAGGTGAAGGTGATCTCCAGCAAACCCTGGCCGCCGCCAGCGTCCCCTGAAGCCCTGATGGTGCCCAGATCTCCCAGCGCTCCGAGGAACTGTCCTGGGCAGGGGCAGACAGGGTGGGCACGTCACACTCCTGGCCATGGCAAAGCCTGCTGCCTCCTCTTAGCTCAGCTATTTTGGAAATAACCATTATTTTAAACAACTAATGACAAATTCTGATACCAAAAATACGCACAGTTGCCTGTTGTATAAGGGGGGGAAACCCAGGCTTTTGTTTCATGTTTCCTGCTCACACTCTCCTCTCGGGCAGAGGCACTCTCTTGCAGCAGGAATGTGTACATGAAACGAGCAATTTCTCGGGTTTCCCCGCCTTCGCCGCTCCCCTGCCATTATTTACATTTAGCAGGCATATTTCTGGAGTAGCTCTTGATCCCATGCCTAGCAGGCTCCAGACATCAAGGGAAGGTTCGGCTGCCTCTGAACACACTGCAGAAGAAAACTATTGTGGTGGCTGGCTTCTCCTCCTCCCAGTTTTATTTTGATTTTCACATTTAAAAAAATATCCTCAGGGCAAAGGAAAAAAAAAAAAAATTCCCATGTCAGCAGAAATACTGCAGCTTTCTGGAGGAAAGCGCAGCTACGGAGGCAGCCCCGGGGTTATCTCATCCCTGAGCCAACGCAGGCACAGCTCCATCACCGCAACCCCTCCCTGCCCCGGGCTGGCAGCCACAGGGGCTGGCACCGGAACGCTGCGGAAGCGCAGGCTGGGCAGGGAAAGGTACCACGGGGTATTCCAGCGTTATTCAACACCTCGGGTTTCGACGAACTCGGGTTTTCCTGAGACCTCCTGGGCAGTCCCGCCGCGGCCAGCGCAGGGGAGGACAGCTGGAACGTGAACAGGCACGCAACCGGGAGGGCACAGAGGTTCAGGAACTTTAGAGTGAGTTTTGTAAACCATGTAAACTTCCTGCAGCGAGGAAGAGAGAGGGCAGTGACTAACAGCGCTCGGAATAGCAACCCCAGCCTGGTTTTCCTGTTTATATACGTAAACCGTGCGTGATGCTAATTAGATACGATAACAGGCTTTTATTCCTAGGCGCTGTAGATTGAATGCACACATACATCTGGTTCAGCTGCTACGTGACAAATCACATCACAGAGCATTTCACTCCTTCAGGAAAAATAAATGAATGTAAAGCACCCGGAGGCACGGGCCGGACTGCCGTTACCGCGCCGTTATCGCCCGTCCACAGCAGACCAGCAACAGCCGCTCTCCAGCACAAAAGCTGAAACTACTCCAACACACACCCAGTGCCGGAAAGAGGCGTCGCATCCCTGCCAAAACACCCACAGAGCATCTTTTCCAGACTTGTGACCATTTACCTTGCGAGGCCGGAGGCTGCAGAAGTGCTAAAACACCATTAGAGAGACTTGAGTAAACCCGGCACCTTGTAAACCGGCGCGCTAGCTCAGCGCACTGAGAGCGCCTGGCTGCGAGCACCGGGAGAGGCGCGTTTCCACGGACTAACGCGTTCCATTCACGGAGGGTGTGACTAAAGGAGAGGAGAAACATGGAAACGGCACAAGAACTACCCAGGAAAACCAAGAACAGATGAGCGTCACCTCTCCCCACGCGCAGCTAGCGTCACCCGCAGCACGTGCATCCTCTCGGCGCACGCCGAGGCTGCGACGCCCCGTGGCACTCACCGATCGACCGCTTCCACATCAAAGCAAAACCTCTTCTCGATTGAGTCGGTTTTCCGCCGTGTGCAAGATTTGAGGATAACAGCTTCGTCTTCTCCCTGAGAAGAGACAAAATCGCAGATAAGGCCGAGAACAACCAACCAACCGCGTGCCCGTCCCCAGCACCCACTGCGCTTTCAATAAATGTGTTCAAACCTGGGGGAATTTGGCACTATCAGCCTGCCAGAAATATAATTTATGTATCTGACAGGAGAATTTGTCTTTTCACCCTCACAAACATGTTCAGTCCAAAACCTTTCACGAGGAGCCTTCCTTTCGGAACGCACACAATCCAACCTGTGCAGTAAGCACCACGCGACCCAGGCTTCAGGCAGGCAGGGAGTGCCGGACCACAACCGTTGGGCAAAGTCAGCTTTATTTTCTATTGCTGAACAATGCACCGCAGACCAGGCTGTCAGTTTTCACTCCAGGCTGCGTTTTTGGCAGCATTCTGCACACGAGAACTCTTAACAGGAGCAAACACGTCTTTAAATGTTTATTATATAACAAAGCAACAACAAAACCATTCTCCCATCCAGGCATCTGCATCCAAGTTGTACTGGATTTCCACAGGCAGAGCAGCGCTCCGGCGGGATCCGCGTGCACTGCTGTCCTCTGCTGGAGGAAAGCCCTGCTCAGTGCCTGCCAGCACAGGCATTTCTCCTTCTGCAATTCTTAAAAACCACTGATGACTCAACAGAAAATGAATTCCGAACGAGTTCCTGGAGATGGCCACTTTCTGTGCTCTCGGTGCTGTTCTCGATGACACCTTGGCTGACCACCCTGTTCCCTGACATCACCATTTTTCCAGGAAACGTATTTAGGGACCCAGAACAGACCCAGGAAGAGGGACCTGAGAGCCCTGCAGGGCTGCTCGCCGGGGACCAGCAGCAGTTACCTGCGCCCGGTCCTGCCCAGCCTGGCCCACTGCTGGCATGAGGCTGCTCCCAAGCTGCCCAGCTCCCCGTCCGGTATTCAGGGAATGCCCCCGCTTCAAACCCAGCAATATCCGGCTCCAGCCACAGCCCCAGGGGCGTTCATAAGGGGCTGGTAACACAGGCAGTGTCCTTTGTGACCTGTAAGCAATGGGTCTCCTCCTGCCACACTGCCATCACCTGTTGCTTGGTGCCCACCCTAGCCAGACCCCAGAACGCCCGGCACCGCGGCCACGAGCCCCTGGGCTGCTCCACACCCTCGCCGGTGATCACTGCGAGACCCTGCAGCCCGGACAGAGCTGCCCCAGCACAGGCAGCGTTTCGTGCCAGGATCGCGCAAGGCCACCAGACCCCAGGGCAAGCGTCCCCACCAGCGCAGCGGCTGGCATGGCACCACACATCGGAGCGGGGCTCCTGCCCCGCGTGAGAAGGGCTCACGGCCGCGCCAGCACCCCAGGGCACAGGGGAAGCTGTGAAATGGGAAGAGACCGCATGAAGCACAGTGCGGCAGCTGATGATTACAGTGCTGGGATATTTTACTGCCGAGTTACAATGAAGATGCTCTGAGGCAAGAGGAAATTAATTTTCAAAGTTGCCTTCCCCACAGCCAGCTCCCTTTGCCAGCAGGGAGCCGTGCGGCAGCCTGTCCAGCTGCCCCAGCGCTCCCCTGCAAGGGGATGATGTTTGCCAGCCGCCCCGGCCGGGAACACTCCGGGGGGGTCCATTGTTCCTGCTGTACCGAGGAGCAAAGCCAGTCCCAGTCCCAGCTACAGCCGGGCTTACGCTGCCCGGGGAGCAGTGGGGCACCCAGCGTGCGCCGGCCCCCCACATCCCTCATCCAGGATCCCCTGCTCCTCCACACCCTCTCCTGGGGCTCTGTCTGAAACAAAACAACTCCATCGGCCAAGTCACCAGTGCTGAGGAAGGAGCAAAATAAAGCCCTACTCCAGGAGCAGGCGCCCACGGAGCTGGAGCGTGGTGGATGCGTGCGGCACGACCCCGCTCTGCTTCCAGCCCCAGAACGAGCCACCGCCTCACGGGGCACAGCGCAGACGCACGACCCACCGCGTGCCCAGCATCACCAGGAACGGTGAGAGTGGAACCAAAGATGCAACCGCGCACACTTCAGCTTTTAAAAGTCTCTCCTTTCACAAACAGAAGTAAATAAAGGACAGATCTTGCAAGAGGGGAAAGGCCCAGTCTCAGCCCAGAGGCAGCTGCTGCAGACCTGGCCTTACACAAAGCTGTGTGCAGACACCGGCCTGGAACACGGAGCTGGGGCATGGAACAGCGATGTCCAAGGGGCTCTGTGCGCTTGGGAAGCTGGCTATGCTCTCAGCTGACAGCTTCCAAAGATCTGTGGGTTTCGGAGTTTTCTTGTCTTTTTTTTTTTTTTTTTTTTTTTTTTTTTTTAAAAAACCAAGGTGCAGAGTTAATTCCCTGTACAGCACTTGCTCAGCCTGGAATGAATCTGACCCACTTCCCTTGCATTTGTGTCACCTTGCTAAAAACAGTTCCCGATGAGCACCGGGACTGTGTGCAGCCGGCAGCTCCGCAGCGCTCCCCGAGACCCCCGGGACCCCGCCCCACTGCCTGCCAGCACTCACCCCTTTTCCTCCAGATTTCTGGTCGAACGGCACCATCGTGATCCGCTTCGACTCCCTCTGGTACGTGCAGTAGTGCTTCACCCAGGAAGTCCCAAAGTGACCTACAAAGCAAACGCAGGTTTTATTCCCAGAACCAGTATG
Source organism: Ardeotis arabs (assembly GCA_011801015.1). Taxonomy (NCBI): domain Eukaryota; kingdom Metazoa; phylum Chordata; class Aves; order Otidiformes; family Otididae; genus Ardeotis; species Ardeotis arabs. The sequence goes on along the minus strand of JAAGAY010146968.1, from coordinate 541 downwards.
GTTTCAGCGCCCTCCCATGAATAACCCGTTATGTTTAACAATCATTTAACACGGCAGGTTTCTGTGCCTACAATTCTCGCTGGACTTCACAAGTGGATTAAGCATTATTACCCCAACTCTGCTCAGGGGACAGGCTTTTATCAGGCACTGGCAGTGATTCTCCCTCTCAGGGAGAACCTGGCTCCCACATTCCCACCTTAACATGGCACCCATGTTAAGGCACATGTGAGAATCCCTCTTTCTCACGGATTTTGCAGCCTGCTGAATCAGCCTTCGTGCCCCACGCCCTGACAAACCACCCAGGCACCTGCTCGCTGCATCGCCCTGCCAGGCAGCTCCGCCACCCCAACACCTACGTTTCTCCTGCACGTAGAGATAACCCTCCATCGTGTAGGGGCTGATGTTCTTGTGCTCGTGGGGATTCTCCTTCATCTTCTTCATCAAAGACTCAACCTCTGACCTCGTTCCTTCAAAACGATTTCTTGTCTGCAAATTAAAACAGGAATGCATTCTCCACTGCGTGGACCCAGTGTGGCACCAC
>JAAGAY010146967.1:20942-47259 GCA_011801015.1 Ardeotis arabs | reverse complement strand
TGTTTTACACCTGACATGAAGTGATAGAAGTTGTTTTTAACTATCATACTGTTTTCCCAAAGCACTAAAAAAGGCAATTTTTTAAGAATACATACACCTACGCAAAACAGCCGTTTGAGGATTCATCGATGAATCAAGCCGGAGCCTGGCTGGCTAAGCTGTTAGCAAACGGCACTGACGCTGGGCACATCACCATCCAGGTAGGAACTACAGGATCCACTTGTTCCATCCCATACCTGTAAATTGCCACCTACAACAGAACAGTAGCCAGGCTCTGCTTTTTGTTATTCCAGTCACGCAAGAAGCCAGAGCTTCTTTTTTAAATTGCTTATAGTCTTAATTCGTTTAAGTGGCTGACTTCTCCACACATAGCTGAAGGTAAGGACAGGCAAGGGCATTTCCAGGAATCACGAAGATTTACATCAGCAACAACGGATCTTTGCGGGTCATCGCTGGATACGGACTGGCAGAGCACGCTGATGGAACACGTGATACCCAAGCGGTCTCTGGACAACCGGCTGTCAATGCTTTAGAAAGAGCTTTGATATACCATCACTAAAGAGAAATCAGCTCCCTGGGGCTAAACTTTCAGCAAACGAAGCTTGTGGAGATAATTTAGGCTACCTGTGTCTGCTTTCCTGTTAGACACTTGCCTTCTAATTTGTTTGGGGAGTAAACCAAGTCAGTTTACATGGAACTTTCTTTGCACTCTGCTCATTATCTAGAAATCCATAACAGCGGAGAACAGAACAGATAAAGATCTGGGAAGATTTTCAGGAGTAAATTGGAAAGAGTGACTTTCTTGCCAGCCTCCCAGTCCATAGCTGATGTTTATTTAGGCCCGCTATAGGGTTTTCTCTTCAATCAGCAAAGTCTCTGAGAAGTTACAAAAATTGGACAGATTTCAATCTTCTACGGCAGGCTGGAAGACCCAGCTGCAATCGGTCTGGGTGGCTGAGGATGAGCGTTCACCGGCTGCCTGGAGGAGAGGGGACTCCGGCAGCCCACGAAGGATTTGCACTGAACAATACAAAGAGAAGACGGTGCCACATTTCTTCTGCAACTGACAGTCTACTTAGAAACGGTGTCACTTGAGAGCAGGGAAAACATCAGATACGTAAACCAGGGTCTCCAGACTTCTGCTGTAGCTGCACAACACGATTTGAAAAACACGATCCGCCACGCTGAAGCACATTACCTGTTCCAGCACCAACCCAAGCAGGGTGACAGAGTGCCCACCGCACACTGCCCCTTGGCTGCTTCCAGCGCCCGAGCTAGCCGGCGCATCCCTAGGGCACGTGCGGTCCTGGCCGTGCACGGACCAAACCCACGCACGGGGGAACCAAGCCCGGCAGGGACATCTGCGGTTTCAGGAGGTTGCGTGAACAGAGAAACCTGACTGCTTTCACACAAGCCATCAAACAATGAGATAGCAATAATGTCACTTACTAATTGCTCTGCTCTAGATTAAAATAATGATGCAAAAGAAAGAGCTGCCAGCCACTCCCTAAAAATAACTAATCATTTCCACCATCCTGCTTGTCTCTCAAAAAAAGAAAAATCCCTTTGCCATAGCAAAGCTTTATAGCTCCTGGAGGAAATCTTGCATCACGCCTAGAGACCTTTAGAAAAGCACTGGCAGCAAAATAAATTATTTACAGCACTATTTCTGACAATACAATCTCCATAAATGATACAAGATTGAAGGGTTTAAAAATGAGTGCCTGTGGCATGGGGCCCAAGCATGCGTCTAATAGAAATATTGATTAACTCGATTTCTACAGACTCTGTAAACAGTCTGATGAAAAGGGAGACTGTAAATATTTTTTTTTTCCTGTGCTTTAAAGTAGGACAGAGCAATCACTTCACCCATTCAAACTAAGCCAAATTAAAGCCAGTTTGGATATTTACAGAATAATTTTCTCTTTAAAACAATCCAATCTACATGTTGTTTACCTGATTCTAATTCATGACTTATTTCATTTCCCCATTTCCCCAGAATAACTCAGTCAGTCAAGGCTTCTGGCTCCCAGCAAGGTTCCTGCTGTTTACTTAGGTTTTCCAGCTGGGTTGAATGAGATGCAGAGAGGTCTGAGGACTTGCTGGAGGTCATACAGAGAGGAAAGTCAGTTGGCTCCGCTAGCATAATAACCCTGCACTTTTACAGCTCCCCGGACTTTGCTCTAAGCACCAGGCTAACCTTCTCATCAAAAGACACTAAATCTGTTCTCAACATTTCAACCATTCCCAGATTCTTAGGAAAAGGCGCTTCCCTCCGTGAAGAGTCTGAAGCAACTCTGCTAAAGGGTGTGATGAAAATCTGAAGGCACTAAATGCACGTGCTCACAATTAGAAAAATTCAATGGGAAACTGCTCACGTGCAGTTTTCCACTTTCAACAGCAGAATTTCCAAACGTATTTCAGCACACAATTCAAAAGAAAGGAAACTCCGGGGGATGTTTAAATAGAGACTGCCTAAATATTTTGTTTAAGGGAACTATTTTCATTTTGGCTAGGGCAAAACATCCTATGCAGTCCACAACAACCGCCAGTCTTCAACTCGTCCCAGTGTGGACTACCCGCACGGCCAAGGGCAAGCCATCGCACTTCCCAATCCCTCCGTTTCTGCAGAGCTACAAGGAAGATACGGAGCGTTCCGTCAGGTTTTCCCACCTCTGCAGTCCCACCAGGACAAACTGGCCTGCCAGGCAGGGCTCGTGAGCCTGTTTTTTGGCTCAGTTGCAGGGCTCTTGATTTGTGGGGTTTGGTTTTGTTTTCCCAGAGCAGCACCAGGGACATGTACCCCTTGAAGAGCAATCTACCTCCCTTGTTCCACTGCAAATACACCTGACACAAACAAAACCCCTCGAAACTCCAACATGACAAAAGCAAGGGCTGTAAACATCTATTTAAACACAGCACTGACACTAAGAGAGATTAACCGTGATATTTGGGAGAAATGGCATTTTTCCTCGTAATTCAACACCCACTCCCATTCACTGGGGCGCGAGCATTACCATACCTCCTCCAAGATCTGCAGGGCCCTCCAGCAAACCACTTCCCCGCCTGTCACTTCACCCCAACAGGCCTCCTGCCCTTCTCCATTTATCCTTCTGTCATCCAAAAAACCAATCCTTTTCACTTCCAAGCTCTTCAAATTCACGCCCTGATGTTCCTCAGCTCCTCTTCTCTTCCATCCTAGAATAATTCAGGCAATTGTACTTCTGAGAGCTGATCCGCCAGCTCAGCTCTTCTAACGCCCTTTGGCTCCTCAGCCCTTTTTTCCGCTCCTCCATTGTACCAATATTGCATCAGCTTCCATTTCTCTGTTTATTCTTCTTTAAAGATTATTATTCTTCTTTTAAGACTTCACAGTTTATTCTTTTTTTTTCCTCCCAGTGTTACTCCCTCTATCCTCCTAATGGACATCTCCAATTAAACCTTAATTATGTCTCACACCAACAGCTGTTCTCAGGCTGATGAAAACCCAAGGCAAAAGGTCTTGCCTGTTAGACATTTTGCTATAATTCAAAAGTCATATGTAAAGATAACTTATTATCTGACACTTACTCCAGCATTATGGATTTCTTTTCCGGTTTAAATTACTTTTGAAGAGGTTACCCTACCCTTAACAAGGATAAGCATCTTCACAAGGGAAGGTTGCACAAGTCTAAAGCTTGGTAAGCCAACAAAGGTACAGTGAGCTATGTTCTTCCACATAAATAAAATTTCATGTCAGTCATTGCTTCAGCCAGGAGGTTTTCAGTTGTTCTCCACCTCTCCTGCTACATGAGCTCGAGGTCGCTGGGGCAGCAGTGCCGGCTGTCAGATTTAGCATACCTGGTACACACCGGTCACAGGACAAGAGCTTTTTCTGCGTGCTGTCCCCTTCTGTGACAGCATTTCTCTTGTGCCATGGTGGGCTCAGACCCGAGCTGATCTCCAGCCTCCAAACAAACAGTTAAGGGTGCCTCAGGTCTGGCTCTGCCATGAAGCAGTCATGCTGCTGGGGTTACCACGGTTCTCCAGCCTGACCGTGAACCAGCCAGGACAGGGGGTGGAGATGGAGAGGCCAAGTTATGCCAGGAATGAGCCTGGGGAATGCAGCAGAGGTCACATTGCAGAGCGGGTACCGACACATGCCGCTCGTTCCAGCCCGCCGCTTGCTGAAACTCCTGGACGGAGGGCTCTCCCAAAGCCTGGGAAACGCGCAGTGGGCGATGACCTGCACCCACTGTATCGTCATCCTGCTTAGCATATGCCAAATACAATAAGATGCATTAAGTCAAGTGTTTGCTCTTCCCAGCGCATGATGTGATTGGCACAAGAACTTTTTTTCCCCTCTAATTCTGCTGATAGTATGTAATTCTGTTCATCCCTTTAGCCTTAGCCAAATATTTATGTCAAGCTGGGAAAAAAATGCCAGGCACAGAGCAGGGGGCGGAGGGAAGGCAATCTAGAAAAGGCTTATAAACCAATTTCAGCACACAAAGCACTTCTTACTTCTGCCCAGTCATACCCAGCTTAACAATGAGGTTGCTATGTTGGCCATTCCTTTTTTAAATTAACCTTCAACAGGTTAAACAGCCAAAGACCACGCTATTAGATAACCAATAAACCCAGGCACCAATACTATACCCACAACACAAATTTTTTTACGGGGTTAGGATAAAATTTCAATTGCTTGTTACACGCAGCCGCTACCTGCTAGCGGGGGGCAGAGGGACCCTAAAGCACTACCATGTCACGTACTCACAAGTACTCGTGTGCATCAGCCAGCGTGCCCAAACTGCATTCGATTTTTCAGTCACATCGCTGCTCCCAGGCAGGGATCTAGCACATACATCACTTCTACCACTTACCCAGTTCTGGTTGAATGGGAAAATTCATTATTCATTTAATTTTAAGTAACAGCCAAATGGCTCAATCAGCAGCAGAGTGCCCCGGTGCTGTGCTAACGCAGACGAGGAACAGCTCTGTGCTGCAGAGGCCTCAGTGTCATAGCTCTTGGGTTAAGAATATGCCATCATTTTCTTAAGGGATTCAAAAGCAGAAACAAAGCCATAAATTATTTTCTAAATGCTTGGCATTGAATAAAGGCAGAAAACGACCTGCTGCATCCCAACTCTTCCAAAGGCACACGTGAATAAACCGGACTGCTGGAAGTCTAACGGACTGACAACCCATCCCAGGGAACACAAAGAGGAATGTTTGCCTGAACACTGCCTTTCAGCAAGACTGTAATCAAACAGGAAAAAAAAAAGTATGGTAAGAAAGATTCCTGGTGATTCTGGCACAGTGGTTATTTTCTACGCAATCGGGAAAGTTTGGAAACATTTGAATATGCTATTTTGCTGGCATCCTTTCAAAAAAATAAAACACCCAAATGGTTGTAATTCAAACAGCAAACAATGCCCCAAACTAGTTACTGAACCAAAGTGCTATGGATCCACAGGAAAAAGAAGCACATTTCTTCACTTTTTCTGCACTATGAATGAAGAGATAATGGAAGCCTGTACAGATATCTGGTATCAGCCTGTTCACAGGACAGGAGTATAACTATCACAAGTTAAAATAATGAGCTTGCTTTTATCAAGGAGTCAAACAAAAGAGCAGGGAGGAGAGGCCCAGCTGCCTATCTCAGCAGGGATGGGACTGGGCAATATGACACCGTCAGCTATTACGTCCTCAGCATCAGCCCTCCTGTGAGGAACGCTCAGGAGGTCCAGATTTGATGACTTTGAAACCGATCCATGAGCTGTACTAAGTTCGCAGGAAATCAGCCGGCTTGCATTTTCTGAAGCGATTAGAGATTAAACAAAGAGGCAGAGAGATCATGAAAATAGGAAAAACGGGAACGGTGACAATACCAGTCAAAACAAGTGAGTAACAGCAAGAGAAGATAAACTGGCCTTCTGTCTAAGAGCACGAAGATCTACCTTAAAAGCTTCTTACAACTATGGGAGTTATCATTTCAAAATCCTACCAAAAGACCGCATGTGCTGAGCAAGTGATGCTCTCCTCACAAGAAGATGAGCCCAAATATTGCTTCCGAAAACCCACCGAGCACGCGGCGCTCCTGTATTGTACGTCAGCTCTCCCTAGAGGCAACAGCCTGCGTGGAAAGGCCTTGACCTTGGTACAGCTCATCTGTGCAGGGGAAAGGCAGCGCAGTCCCTGCGCACAGCGTTAGGTTTTAATACAAGTTAACGCTGCTTATCCAAACAGAGGTAGCTGTGGAATATAATGAAGTTGTGACGGAAGGAAACTCACAGCCTGAACTTCTAAGCCACAAAACAGTGCTGACTAAGCCAACAATTCATTAGTTATTTTTTTTCTAAAATCGAGAGGGGAGAAGATATATCTACTGAAATACAAGCTAAATCACACAGCGGGTATTTCTCAGATGCGTGGGCAAAAAACACATTGCAAGGCATTATTAATGTTTATTTTGTAGGTCTGTTACCACACAGTTCATCACCAGCTATCTTCAACAAGCTCAAAGCCCTGCCTACATCAGCCTAGAGTTTTACAGACAACAACGACCGCGGGTGCACAGCCTGAAGGGGATCTCGCTGGGCTAAGCTGTGCCCTTACTCCAGCAATCGACGTCCGCAGGCTGGCAAACCGCTGATTTACACCCACAAAGCCCCCAGAATGCCTCCACACGCAAAAGCGCAGCAGTGAAAGGAGCCGTAATGCACAACCCCTTTCATTAGTCACCTTGACAAATCAGAAATAACTCAAGATGTCTTAATTACAAAGCCTGAAATTCACTTTCACAGCTCACTGGGAGCAGTGGGAAGGGAATCAATCCTTCGAGGGAGAGGAAGGAACTGGATAAAGTTGTTAGGGATGGTAAAGGGGCAGCAAACGCCAGTTTTAAGTTGATAAAAACATTTTAATGAATCATTCTTTAGATGAAGGGGTTTTTCTACATTGCTGTTTTATTTTCAAGATGTTTGCTATCCCATAACAACTGAAACAAAAAGATGATCCCGAATTTCCCCTCTAGCACCCACAAGTCCTAGAACAGGCATGCCAAACCCATACAACCTGAGTTATTAAACCAACAGTTGCAGCATGTTTAAGAGCTCCTTGCATGATACCCCTACAGAAGGCAGTTCTGGGGGGAAACCCTGCGTGTTGACTCGGCTACATTTGCCTGAGCTCTGGCATAAAAAGGTGTTTTATCCAGGAGGCAGAGAAACTTCCCCTCAAACTCACACCTCCCCGCAAGGAACCCTGCATCAGCCAGCTACGTAACATCCGTGCTTTAAGGCATTCACAGAGTGAAACAGCAGCAGGAAAGCCCGCTCAGGCCTTCCCAGAGCAAGCAGGGATGCCGCTACCCGCCCAGGAAAGACCTAATATAAGCCATAAAACTAATTTCAGCCTTAAATAGGGAGGCTGCTCCACTATATATCTCGCTCTAATTGAGCGGGATAGCAAGCTATCAGGACAGCAGAGGAAATCTGCTCTTTTCCTCTCCCGGAGAAATGTAATGACATGATGGCAAAGTGTTTTTTTATCAGTTCCTCAGACCGCGAGAGCCAGCTCTGCACCATTCATCAGGAGGAGAATGGACCAGCAGAACAATCAGAAACCCATTAGCAAGCTGCTGCTCGCCTCTGCGGCCGCCTGAACTCCCGATCAAATGTCAGAGCACTGAATGGCTTCTGTGGCTTGAGAGGAGGAGAGGATTGGGGAGTTGTTTCAGACCAATAAAGATATTTTTACAGTTTTTAGCTTTTATTAGCATCATCAACCATTTGGAATTTACATTGTGCCTTTAAGTTTCTCAAATCGAAGACAAAAGCTTCCAGCAGAATTAAAATGGAGAGAGATCTGCTCCGGTACCACCAGCTCACAGCACAAGGAAAGAGGTGGGGGGAGAAGGAAAAGTCGGAGAGGGAGGTAGGGCTGCTCGTTGGGTGTTTAATGCTTTTACTGTCTGCATTCAGAAGCCAGGGCTCAACTGCGAAATATCGCAGCCTTGCAAGAAAATAGCAAGAGTTACCAACGCTGCGGTTTACTAGGAGGGGAGCGACCCCGTAAGAACACATTAGCTCACCACCAGTATTTCATCCTGCTCCTCTGCCGAGCTGCGGGCTCTCTGCTGCTGTGAGTAACGCTTTGCTGTCCATGGATCGTGGCACGAGACGGATCCAAAGCCAACCTGCTCAATCAACGTCTTCCCCGCTCCCAGTTACTTCTTCCCTTCGATTAAAGGTGATTAGGCCATTGGGGAAGCAATGCAAATAACCAGGTTCACATATACATTTGTGCATTAAAAACAAATGTCCGTACCATCTCTCTCCAGTGATATTTACAGTGTGTCTCTGAAAGCCATTACCTGAGCTATTACCTGGCACAGAGACTGGAGTAAGATATTCTGAGCGTGTTAGCAGTATATTGCACATTGAAATGATTTGTGCAGATCTGCTCCATTCATATACTCTTGATGCTTAAAATATAATGGAGATTTTAAAAGAGGAAAGTTGCAGGGAAAAAATAATAATTAAAAAAAATTAGGAATTCTCCAGTGCAAATATTTCCAACTGCAAAGTGATTCTCATTATCTTTCATCTGCCAAAAAAACCCAAATTAAAATATCAATCAAATGTAGCGATCCAGGTAAAAGTCTTAAACCGCATCCTCAGTTCAATAACAGCAATTATTGTGTCACTGTTTTCAACTTGTTGAGCTCCTCAAATGAGACAAGAAATGACTACAGCAAAAAAAACCACCACAAAACCACAGCAAAATCTGTCATCCACAATACCTGAGTTATATTTGGATAACGATATTTTTACTTCTAAAACAGGTAGCAGTGAAACGAAATTAAGGTTGTCAGCATTTCCGTTATGAAACGCGAGCCATAAAAACGACTGAAGTCTTCACATTTTTTGTCTACTAGAATTTTTCTTTTTTTCAAGGCAAAGTCTGCCTGAAGCTCTGAAGCGTGCTAGAACAACGTGGCAGCATTCGATCCTCCAATACTAAAGGCTACTGAGATACGCTTACGATGACACTGGCAGCCCGATGCGTGCGCAGTGTTTGTTTTAAGCCAGCGTGCCCAGCTCTCGCCATTTACACACGGGAGCAGACCTGTGAAACAGCAGCTGGTGCCATCTCCAAGCCCCGTTTGTTCTCCACCAAGACAAGAAGCAGCGCACACCCAGCTAAGCACCCTTGCAAAGAGCACCCCAGCCCACACGCGCCCCAGCGACGTGCACCCATCAGACCACGCACACGGCACTGAAATACTGTCTGTAGTGGAAGGGACGAGAGCGAGCGGGAAAGCTCCAGCCACTCCACGTGCTGGAACACGCAGCTCCAGGTCTGTCAGTGCTTTACAAGTTGAGATCTAAGCAAATTGCTTGCAATGATACCCCCGAAGTCATCTTTATTTCCAAAAAGCCACTTTAGGGGCATTTAGACTCTGATCCCTCATACGCCAAGTGTCAGCTGAGAGTGAATCTCCTTTAAGACAGAAGCTGAGAACTGATGGAGGGGGGTAATTTCCTTACTGGTAACAGGTCCCAGTTGTTCACGTAACCCAGCCTGGCAGGGATCCGCCATCACCAGCATCCGAAGACGGTGGTGTGGCTGATAGCAGATGAGATGATTAGTCATGGCTCAGTTCCTACCAGACAGATGTCCTCACCGCAATCCATAAGCACGGCCATCAGCCCTGCTGACGGCATCAGCAGCTGGGGAAGCGCGCAGGACACGCTAAAATGCCCTTTCTCTCCCTAAAAAGCCCACAACCCTTCCACCAGGCACCACAGCCAAGTGCTCACTGTCACTGCCTGCAGATCTTCTGAACCTGGGCCTCTTCTGCCCGGGGTCTCAAGCCGGCACCCTTTACAGCGCTACATTCACGTGAATAAGTCGGGTTTTTAAGAACAAATTAGCTGAGCGTATTCTATGAAGTTATTTGATTTGTTTTTGCTCCTGTTCATTTATTCCAATCTGCTGCACCTTCCCTTGGAGAGGTTATTAAACGCTCTGCTAATGGCCACCAGCACTCATTTAATTCTTCTTAATGAATGTATGAGCGAGTAGCAGAAGCTATTATGTAGGGCTTAATAAAGGGCGGGAAAGAATTTCCTAAAATTTATTGCCACAGGCTGCTGCTTGAAGATAAAATAAATGGTAATTGCTTGGAACAGGAAAGAGGAGGATGATAAAATATCCCTAGACGTGAGGTAAAAAAAATACCAAGTGCTATGAACCAAAATCTCAAAGCCCGAAGGATCACAAAAGCAAGATGGCCTCCTCCAGGCTTTCAGCTTTTTTAATCCTTACGACATCTTCTTTGAACGTGGATGCTGAATGCTGAACCCAATCTCAGCTGGAATGATTATTTTACGACACCAGAAAGACAATCATTCACATTAAAAAAAAAAAAAAAAAAAAAAAAAAAAAAAAAAAAAAAGGCATTAATTCAACTAGCATCTTATGAAAATACTATTTGCAGGAAAGGAACAACACGGAAAAAATGGAAGGACAATGTTTCTGGACTATTGAGTCCAGCAATACAATCTTTCCTAAAGTACAGGGTTTAGGGTATGAAGGAGACAGATAACATTTCGCTACAATTATGTTTCTCCTTTCCCATCACTGTTTTGGTCAGGGCTGACAGAAGAAGGGAAATTGCTGAGAGGTGGACCTGTGCATTGCTTCTTCAATTTCTGCTATTCTTAGTTAAAATAAATAAAAATCAGCAGGCTGAAGGAGAAAGAAGGTGTCTGAACTGGAAGTGGCGAGTGCCAGTCCTGCTATCACAGCAGCAAGCTCCGGGTCAGACCTCAGCAACTGGGGAAAACAAAGTGGAAATCAAAGACTCATCCCATGTAATTGCAATCTAAGAGAAGAATACAGGTTTTCAAAACAAAGCTTTTTATTATCACACAGAACAGTCTTCTGTCCACACAAGCCTTCAGGCCCCACTCAGACAGTATGATCCAGTCATACAGATGAGTTTGGGTAAAAACTGTCATCAGTCTCATCAAGAAAGCTGAAAAGCAAGTTTCCCAAGAATGGGTCTGATTTTGGTTTTTCACTAAGCAGCTGGAGGTAACATTTTGCATATTAGAGACTGCCAAAGTATTGACTAAAATCAGACTATTCACGCGTCACACAAACTCGTATGTTTAATTACGGAAGCAGCAACCTGAGATTGCAACACTTGAGATGAGAGCCATAGCTCTAGAGCTCCAGGCTGCGGTGGGAGAGGAGAGCAGGGATGACGGCACGTCAGCTTGTCCCAGTGCCACCAGCGTTTCGAGCACAGCTGTCCCAAAAAGGACATCACCAGTCCCTCAGCGCCATCTTCCCAAAATGCAGCAGGAAGGAACAACTACGCAGAACTATAGAAAGAAGATGTCAAAATAGCAAATTGAGTGGGCAAGGCATCTAGCTCCCTTTACAGAAAGGGGCAGAAAGAAATACTATTTTCAATAGCAAGCTAATATATCCAAGAGTTTAAAAGGTGACCCAAGAAGAAAAACAAGATTAGGTTTGCTCTTTTTTGCTGCTTAGGGCAAACAAAGCCCCTCTCAGAAAAGAACCGTTTTTCATGCCAGCTTTGACCATCTTAAAACCAGAAAAAGAGAGGATAAAAATCCAATTTTTCTTTTTTAAATCCTTGGCAGGTCACCTGCAAGTGCAGGCCAACAGCTTTTCTAGCAGGCAGTAAGAAATTACGATTTTCTTTTCTAAACAAGGATTTCAGCTCCTTCAGCTGAACAGCGGGGTTTTCACAGCCAGAGGGAATGCAGAGCAATCAGCCAGCCTGCAAGAGCACCCACTTTGAAGGTGGACAGTTGCTTCTCCAATAGAAAAAGCAACAATTTGGTAGAGATAAAAAGCCAAAACAAACCAAACCAAAACAACAAATCAAAACAAAACAAAACCAAACAGCTTTAGCACACTGGAAGACAAAAGGTGAGCAGCTACAATACGAGTGTGAAGTGTCAGGGGATATAATACACAAATTTGCAAAGGACAGGCGGCTGTTGGATAGGCACCTACCAGAGCGCGTTATACAAGAAGAGTTTAATCTTCCCCCATCCCAATGAAAAATCAAAGCAAAGTGGATGTGTATAGCATTCTGTGTATCAGCACCATCACCTGTACAAGAGGCAGCGTTTCTAATTTAAACCAGCAAACACAAATTATCCCATCCCTGAGCATCTTCAGGCACTTCCACCCTTAACCCTCTAACACCCCTATGAAGTCTTACTCCCTATTTATACGGGCTTACAGAGCAAGAAGTCGCAGCTTTATGATGACAAAGAACATAAAGACCAAGCATCTGGTTTCTGACTTACGAACAAACCAAGCAGGTAGTTGTTACGCACCCGCGATGCGCGCTGCTGTTCCCTGCTACGAGGCAGAGTACAGCACTTCATTTGTCTCGGCGCTGGCGCATCCCTGGAATCACTACCTACACAAACCTCAATTACCCAGCGGGAAAAATGTACATTTTGCTTATCCAAGGACAATCCTCACACTGAGGGGAAATGACTGAAAAAAAAAAACACAACTCAATTATGTTTCCAAACGTTGCAATAGCTGACACCAGGCAGAAAGAAAAAGCTGCATATGATGGGGTTTTTTTGTTTTGTTTTATTTAGTTTGGTTTTGATAGCAAAAGTTTTCGTTTCTACTGTGCGCAACACCCAGATGTGGGAGGAAGAGCGTAGGTGGCATAAGGGAAAGTAGGAACCAAGGTCCTTGTCGCGGTTTATCTGTGGTACGCTCCGTTTCAAAATAACAGGAGCTCTGTCATCCAGGCTGGCTCATAACCGCCCCCGCAGCAGGAAGCGGCGGAAAAGCCCCGGAGAAGCCATGCACATTTCCATCATCCTCCTCCCCCCATCCACCTTATCTGCTTTTACTTGTGTACCTCATAAAACACCCCCAGGCCAACCCCCGGCAAGGCCAGCTCCTCAAGCCAAACCTTTCATAAGATGTTCCAGGTATGATCCCGGGCTAAAAGCAATTATCTCACCACAGCAGCAAACCCAGGACGCTCAGATTGATGCGTCAGCCTCCGAAATCGAGAGTCAGGACGCGTGGTTTGTACTTGAGAGGAGTCGGAGGTGTCGCATCCTGCGAGGGGATGAAAACAGGCAGCTGCCAGCACCAAAGTCCCTGGCTCTGGTGGGGCTTCGTTGGGCAGGACCTGCGTTCACACAGCTCTTGCAGAACAGCTGGGCCCACAGCGATAGCATCAGGGGGCACTGACTGAACTTCCTAAAAAGCTCACCCATGGCCCTCCTTCCTGCCCACCCTTTTTTTGATAGCACTTTGCCTAACGTATTACACTCAGCGATCTTTATTTTTAAACAGTTTTTAGATGGGGTGAGAGGAGCAAGGGAAAGTGCCCAACCTCTCTTCCAATTTGCTGCAGTCTAAAGAAAGCCATTTGTTCAGCATTGTATTCAGCATCATCGTGATAATAATTTTTAATAGTACTGCATATTTGTATCCTTTTAAAATAAATTAGAATTTCTTCACAAGTCAGAAACACACGCTACAATTACCTTTTCAATACATCTCCCCTCAAGTATGATCTTCCTCTCCAAAGGAGGCTGCAGAGCTCTCACGGACCCCTTATGCACGCTGCACAAATGGGCACCTCCATGGCAGCTGGCTACGGATACGACCACAGTACACACCAAAGCAAGGATGGAGAGAACTCAAATCCAGTGTGATTGTGTAAGACTGTAGCAAAGAGGTCTCTGAGGTGGAAGAGAGCACCTTTACTTGCATGGGGTTAGTTTTACTTCTAAAATTTTTAGTAGTAGTACATTTTTTAAATTAAGCTGCTAGCAATTCCCATTTGAGAATCATAAAGACTACTGTATTAATAATTGAAACGCAAAATGCCTGTCTGATTCACTCCAGTCCTCAGTCCCGCTCCCCAAAGGGCTCGATTTGCCTTAGGGGAGCGTTTCACAAGCAGCACATCAACTTTCTGAAATACAACTTCAGCAGATGAAAGCCTCCTAACCACAGAAGAGCTGCCGTCCTTCTAATTCTGGAATTTCAAAACAGCGACATCCACGCAGCTATTTAAACTAATTTAAAGGTAGAACAGCTAAAATACTTCAGCCCAACAAAGCACTTCAGATAGCACACGTAGTTATTTCGGATGTGGCTCGCCAGCAATCTCCCCATCTCAGCCACAACATCCACCCTCTATCAAGCGGCAGACAGCGTTCCGCCATCGCCGCCGTGACTCACCGCGACCAGGGCGATGAGGCACCCTCAACGCCGGGTGATTCAAGACTGATCTGGTGGCCGTGAAACGCGTCTCATACCAGGGGCTCCAGATCATCAGGTTCCGAAGCCCAGCCGAAGCCCACCGCTTCCTAATTTGGAAAGGCTGCAGATGACAGAGATGTCTGAGCTGGAGAGCATCTGCCCTGCTGGTGTCTGCGTCCTTCACCTTGATGTTTTTAATGCCTCTGTAGTTATGCAGGACTAAATGATGTGAACATGGCCAATACACTGCAACATTCACTTTTCCAAGGAAAAGTAACCTAAGTTATCAAATGAGAACAAAAAGCCCTCACTGGATTTGTGCTACTCATTCCCACGAGTGAAATGTAAATATTTCATGTTAATATTTCATAGTTCTTTGAGTCCTTACCTGATACTAAATGCAGCATTGATCACTATTGTCACTGTAGTTAAAAACACAGGATTTGAAGAGCACTAAATGACAAAGTCACACTACTGCTCAAAGCTCACAATGACTCTCAGAAGAGGTCTGCTTTCCAACATTGCGGCCGGTCTGCAACGGAATGTCACGCGGTACCTTCGCTTTGCAGGGGCAAAACTGCAGTAACCAAAACGATTATATAGCATTGAAAGCTAGTATTTGCCTCCAAAAATCCAGCCTTTATTGTTCTAATTCATCCTTCTGCTTGGCTTAAAATATTCCCTACTTATTTAAGAGGTGTTTTTAGCCTTGTGCATGTTGCTAACCAGTAACAGCCTTTAGGATTTGGCCCTCTCCAGACCCACTGCTGCAGCAGATCCAGAACGAACTCCTAGAAAATGCCTGCAAGTTGTACTTAGCGAGCAATACAAAACACAACACATCCAGTGGTGTACACAAAGCCTCACCGTATACCCACACTCTAGCAAGAGCAAGGTAAGAAGTACCAGTACTCCTTGCAGTGAGGTCTAATTGAACTGAAGTTTCCCCAACAGATTTTTTTTCCTAATGACATGGAATGTGAAGGGTTGAGCAACATTTACATTGTCTTATGTGATCACCTTGTAACAATAATTACTACTTAATACCTGAAACATGATAGTACCTTGACATCCAAACCTCTGTGTGGGAGGCACTATTTAGACATAACAGATAATCCACAGAACCCAAGGAAATTGCTGCTTCTAAATGAAGATCAACAGTATCAAGTGATGGGAATAGCTTCATCTTCCTTCCAGTTAATTTCCAGCAAAGGACATCTATCTTGTATTAAATAGCTGCACATGTGGAAAAAAAAAATGCATCTAGCAAACACATTTAGTGCAATCCATCAATAGTCTTAAAATAAGTAAAGGTTTGATCGCAGAGAATTTTAAATGCATCTTCTTATCCATCAAGTTAAATATATTTAAGAAGAAATAACCGCTTGGCATTCACTCAAAATTTTTCATTTGAGCTTTCCTAAGTTATTTGCAAACATTAGGCGTAGCCAGACAACAATAGCTCTAACAGCCGTTCCAGTAATTCTGGCTAAACTAGAATGTACCTTTCAAACCAACATTACGCGTTGTCAGATTTACAGAGGGTATGAAGAGAGCTTAGACTTAATAAAAATAATAAAAACCCATTCAAGCATACATATTTATAGCTTAAACTATTCCGCTAGATGCACTAAATCTACTTCATTATTATAAAATTCTCCCACCCAAAAGATATTTGAGTAAAATAGAGTATTACTAGATTACAGCTTCGCTTTCGTTAGCATTGTTACGACTTCATAAACGCTTAACTCCACAATTAGCTTTGTGATAGCAATTCTGATATTCAGACAACACCAACTGTGTAAATAGCTGTAAGGGGATGAATTTGCTTTCAGTTATCCCCTGAGCATCCTCGCCAGGAAAAGCTCACATGTTTAGAAATGCCAGACACAATGCTACAAGAGGATTTACAGAATCAATTTCTATACTGAGAGGACCATACAAATTATTTTTTTTAATGTATATGATTTTTTTTAAAGTTAGTGTGGCATAAGAAAAGAGGTAGGGGAATAAGATGAAATGCAGAAGACAGCAATAAGTGAAAAGGAATACAGCACTGAAAACTATTTATGCTTTTTAAATAAACGAAGAATTGGCTGAAATGGAGCTTGAGGAGGTGAGGGATCAAGATTCTCCCATTAACAACAAAAGCAAACATCACCTACCAACCTCTTTCTCATCAGCAAGCAAGCTCAGAAAGATTACGGGCTGTAAAAGTAACTAAAAAGACTTGACAGCCACTATTCCCGAAATTCACGGTTGTCACTTCTGACCCTGGTTCTTGCCATTAGCTTTTTGCTCAATTCCAAGACACTTCTTACTGCAGGGGGGTTGTTTTAACCAGAGCAAGTTATTAAAAAGATTCAAAGAAGACACCTGCTGGCCAGTGCATCAAATGACAGCTTGTTTTCTCAAGGTTATAATAAATGTGTTGTAAAAATCCATGTGAAAAGTTTACTGCATAACAGCCCTGCTGATACAGTCATGTCAGAAACTGAGAACACCGAGAACTGGGGAACAGCCCTTTCCCAGTTACATTAAATGAGACAGCACCTAAAACCACTCGGGCAACTTGAACACAAATGAAACAGCAAACATTTCCTGAAAGCCCAAACAATTTCCTATCTAACGTTTCCATGTCCTTATCCCACTACCATTCACATATTCAGCCTCTGGAAAAAAACAACATTGTTTATTCTGGGAGCACACCCCAAAAAAAGGCCACGAAAAAGCCACTGGTTACTCCAGGTGTGGATTGGCAGCTGATCAGCTCATTGGGTCCACAGCAACAACCTGACAGAGTCGATGAGCGTGCTGTTGGGAAATTCTGGATGTGTACAGTAAGTGACATTTCCTCCTAGACAGCATCAGCATGACGGGAAACACAGGGAACATGCCCAGGTCACTCCGTACTTCCAGCAGCAGTGGACATCCGTCAGGGAACGAACAGCAGGTCAGCAAAGCGAGGAATCCTGTACTTCAGCAAGCTTTGCCATCCCCAAACCCAGGCATTTAAGAGGCAGCAGAATATGTAATTCAATATTGTCTTCATCACACATTATTCCCAGCTTCCGAGTCCTCTACTCCCTCTCAGATGCTGATGTGGAGCGCAAATCACAGCAGAATAAGGTTTTTTTTTTTTAATTTTGCTATTTTATGAGCTGTAAGGAGAGACTGGAGCAAACAGAGTTTGTCAGTAGATCAGGTGACACTTCAAAGGATGAGTCTAGAGAGGCAGACTGGACACAACTCAGGCCCTGCAAAGGCACACAGGGAGTACCGAGCTGATACGGCAGGAATAAGGTAGGAACTGGAGTCAGTCGAGAAGATGAATGCACCAAAATGCCTTAGAAAAGCGGCACTAATGGATAAGAACCTTCTCAAGGCAGGCAACGTCAAGCAATATTGGTTCTTTAATACACACAATGAAACCACAGTCTTAATGATTAATAATCTGTTGTGAAATTCTATTCATTAGGTAAAACCAGAGCACAGAGATGACACAACATAAATCAGGCAGACTCCTCACTCATGAAAGAATGATGATCTCGCTCGCGTCTGCGTGAATTAGCAGCAATCACTCTGTGGAAAAGCAAGCTCATGCTTTTCACAACCTAACCAGTAACAGCATGGGAGAGATGCTGGGGAAGAACAAAAAAAACCGCCAAATCTAACTTCAGGCCTAACCTCAGAAAGTACTTCAGGCAAAAAACAAAGCAAGCTGGTATCCAGGACACACTTGCCCCATCATTACAATGAGATGTGTGGAAAGGGGCTCCTCCCAGACCACAACACATCATTTTAGCAAATTTGCATCAAATTCTGCCATCAGGGTGGTGCAACTTCCAACCATTTAACAAAAAGTTACGCTTAATATCTAAGTGCAGATTTAGCATTAAATGTGCAAGTTTAAGGAAAGAACAAAGTTAGAACTAAGGAAAGTTCTAACTAAGAACTAAGGAAAGACATCACCTTAGGTGGCTTTACTTGCTAAAATTGTCTGGATCTTCATTACCTTTTTGTCTAAGATTCTTCTAGAGGGACACTCTAGTAAGCAGATAATAACCTCTACAGGTTGGTTAGATTGATCTTCAGTCAGCATAGAGCAAGATAAGAGCTGACTGATAAGACAGTCAACAAAAGCAAAGCAACACTCTCTCACTTCTGCTGAAACTGCTCCACACGTTCCCACAGTAATGGACTTCTGCGATTCACAAGCGACGTTTTTATAAGGAGACTTACTACTCCTCGCAAGAATGGTGCAGTACCTCTGAAATGACAAAAGAATGCTGGTGAAGACACCAGCGCTCTTTATACGGCTATCTACAGACACTGCAGATAGAAGGCAGTACCCTGCCAAAAATAAAATAAAAAAGGAAAGCAAAGTCCATCTGCAACAATAGCTCCAGAAGGACAGTCATATTTTAAAAGCTTCTTTCAGTCTGCATGAATGTGAATCAATCAGAGCATTTTATATAGCTGGAAGAGATGACACCTGTAACACACTGAACGTCCACTGCCACCCAGTGCCACGGCAATCAATACATGTTTTAAACGTTACGGTGTGCAGAGAGTACACCGATGGCACTGCAGTAATGTTCTGGGAATTCTGGGGATGCTAAAATACTCCAGACGGGGACGGGGCTTAAGGCAGCGTGCTGTGAGCCTTTACTGAACACACCACTGGCATCAGCTGGATGTTAAGAGCTGGACTAATTACTGCGGCCGTGCGTTCGGACCGCATGGTATCGTTAACAGCATTCCTTATCTGACACCTTGCCAAGACACCGGTTACAGCCACATCCACTCGAGTAAACACAGCACAACTGCCCAGGATTGAACACTCACCCATTTATTTCTTGTCTGCTTTATCAGAGTTCCTATAAGCACAGCTGGAAACACAACCCCATTGTTCCAAGACACAACACAACAGCATCCCCACCCTAAATGACAACCAACAGGACAAGCCTTCCAAGGCCATTTTCACCTTTCTGCGCCCTCATGATCTGCCATGTGCACAGGGCCCACCGCAGAGAGCACCAGGGATGAAACTCAGGATGCCCAACTCTCAGCAATGGGACTGTGTCAACTCCTGACTTTCAAGCCTAAGATGTAAACTCTTCAGTTTAAAATACTCCAAGTTGGTTGGTAAGTGTTGAAGGGCGCTGAATGAGATGATCACTTACAAGCAATGATTTCTATTGTAACACCCTGCAGCTTTCTCTTGCCTCCCTGTCCTGATCTCCTCCCATAGCCTTCCTATTAAAATCTGTAAATAAGAATGCAGACCCAGCACAATCTATTAATGAAAGTCTGGCATACAAGCAACCACTACCTATTCATCATAAAGGAGATGAAGTGCTTAGACACGGCAAGTTATCAAAGATTAGTCAGTGCACAAACCAGAACTGCTCTGCCCGGGAAAAGGATTAGCCTTTCCCCATCATCATCATCATCTTCCACCTCAGCGTGTGGAAAAGCAGTTTAGCAAGCCTTAAGTCTCTTTCCTAACATATTCCAATCCTAGATCAAGTTTCATGGAGGAGCTTCTTAGCGAAATCTACTGGTATTTGATAATTGGAGCAGGAAAAAATATGGCAAGAGCTCTGTACGATGAAAATGGATATAGTCAGAGGCTGTAAACAATCTGCAATGGGTGTGCAGCAGATGTCGGCATTAACCAGACTAATACTGAAGCACAACATTGGATACATAAGCAATTATCTCAAAAGCTGGGGATAAGTCTCTCTAATAGAGTTGGAAATTAAAGTTTGGGAGCTGCCAAATCTCCAACCTAACAACAAAGAAAGTTCTGTCAGTTTAGAACGCAGACCTGAGACACTGAAGGCAGGCTCTAACTAACAGGCTCCTATCCGTCCGATGCCAATGACACAATTTCAGGTGAATGGTCTAAAGCGGAATCAGGAGTAATAAAGCAGTTTCAAGTCTCAGGTTTTGCAGCTGGTGAAGCAGAGAGAGTATAAAAATGCCCTAAGGAACAATGGAAAGAGATAAATGGAGGATTTGTAGCTACATGGGTTTAAACAAACAGAGTTCTAGTACAGAAGGAATCTGATTTACATAATTCCCATGTATGGGCAATTGACTATCTCATAAATGTATATTGTGTATGAAGAAGATATATTGAGCTCACCTGTGGAATAAAGGCTAATGAATACAAAATCATATATTATTGCTCAATCAAAACCTGCTCTGGACCATCCAGCTGACAAAAGTATATTCCAAAGCCACAGAGTTATTAATAACATTTTACTCAAAATAAAAAATAAATAAAACTTCTTGAAATTATGCATTTTCCTACATGGTATGAAAACAATTGGCATTTCACAAAAATAATAAACATAATAATAATAATGTTACAGTATATATTCGTATATGCTTGTCAATTTCTAAGTCCTGAGGAAGCAACCAATTATAAAGTAATTTACTCATTTTCACAATCCAAACATGTGAACCATGAAATTTAACAGCATAAAACAAGGCAGATTATTAAACCTAAAGGCTCTTAAAAATCAATTTTTAATCAACAATATAGGGAAATATACTTTTAATTGGGTTTTTTTTCCTAATAGTGAATTTCATAGGGCACATCTCCAACTGGCAGCTGTGGCAGGCTTATGCTATGGATCTGGTTTGTACAATTACTTCCTAATTAAAGTACTAAAACTTTCAGCACCCTGGTAATAAAAAAAAAAGTTCAGATCCAATATGGAAGAGACAGTAGTAGGCTGACTTCAGCTATATTCAGCACTAAAGGTCTAAGAAAAGTGGATCTAGTTCCTGGAGTTCGTCTCTCTTTACAGTAAGGTAAAAGCTCGGTGAAGCTTCCCTGACACTCATCTGCTGGAACAGAAACTATCAGGAAGACCACATTTTATCACTACAAGAGACTAAGAAAAGAACATTCTTGTGTGAGTGCTTTATCAGCTGCGTTCTAAAGGTACTTAAAATTAAGCTCAAACCTGAACAACTGTCACTCCCTGGCAGTGTAAAGGTCCAATTCAAAAAGAAAATTCCTTCTCTTTCCACCCACTTTACAGTTAGCCACATTTGTATTGTTTTGCAGAATGTCTCAATCACAAAACAATGAAAAAGATGTAAGATCAGGTTGAGATCTATCCATGATCCATTTTATGTAATAAGAAGCAGCATGTAAGTAGGTCTCATACTCAAAACCTCTTCAGAAGGTTTTTCCTTCCTCCCAAATTAATTATTTCTCTGGCTGCCACAGCAAAACTGGCACCAATGACAGCAAATAGGTACATCACACTGTAGCATCATTTGAAAGACCTATACTTCAAGATATTATTTACCATGATTCTGCATTGTTAAAACCAAAAATCACACCCAAGTTCGCACCAACACGCCCACAGAAAGATGGTCGCCATTCCCAGTCACAGTCACAATTTACACGGCGAAGAGTGTGTCTGAAACTCAACCCTTCCAGCTCCCACAAGTGGAGACACCGCTCAGGATTTCACCTCTCAGAGCACTGCTCCGCTGCTGACCGAGCAGCATCACGACAGTCAATTGCACAGTAAATGGACTTCAAAGCTGTGGAACAAATCCACCACCTCACTGAAGAGTTCTCTTATCATCTCTTCTTTACCTCAGCATCACAGGTCTATTGATTAGAATCCATTTTTTAAGCCTTCAGGTGCTGCTTTTTTGCTTGGAAGTGCTGTTCTATCAGGATGTTTCAGGGAATCTGCTCGTCATTCAGCACAGCAACACCTACCCAAGACAGTTAGAGAAGGTGTGGTGTGCACCGATCACTAGTGTGCAAACTTCGAAATGCACTGACAAAGTCTTTCCCATTAACCATCTACTGACCACAGCTTTTCTCCCAGTTGGATGTTCCCCAAAAGCAATGACTATAGACTCATTTCTCAGCTGAGAAAAGCACAGGGGAAGAGGCAAACATTGCCTTTACACTTTCTCTCCATCTCAACCTTGAAGCAATCTAAGACACGAAGCAGCGTGCATCAAGACAAAAACTGTGAAATCCCGTCAAGGGCTCCTCTGCTGCCTGGGGTAACCACACCAGCGTGAACTCCAGCTTGTAAAACACCCTTGCTGGAGAAAGCAGCAATACAAAGAAAGAAGCCCAAAACTTGCCCATGGATTATTTTTTCCTCCCTTAATGCACTCCTCAATTGTCAACTCATGACAAAATTTAGAGCCTTTCTGCATTATTCTCACAGAACATTTGACCACCAGCAGAGCTGATTTCTGGCCCGTTGCCTCCTTGCTTTTCAGACGCCTCTCCACGCACTGCTTTGAGTGCTCCGGAGAGTGCGACAACTGAGAAATGGAATTACTTCCCTGGAAGTTATTTTGCCTTCCACTGTGAGTATTTGATAATACTCACAACCCTTTCAGCTAAGATTCAACACCACTGAAGCAATTAAGATCTTCAGTGCTCTGAAAATCACTGCTAAGTGTCTGCTGAATGAGCCTCAGAACTTAGCAGGTGGTGGTCTCACTGAAACAGGGTCATGAAACAGCTTTACAAACACACAACCATAACAGGAGAGCCAAGCTACCACCAACTCCACTTTTTTTTGTTTGTTTGTTTTGCCATGGGGTTTAATATACAAGAACTTCAAAGAAGTACCTTTAAGAGTTCAACTATCTCTAGGGGTTTGCTTTAAGCAACCCACCCCAGAACCTCTCCTCAAGCGTTTCTTAGTTATGAAGAAACATGATTTTCCTGCGACAAACTAGGTCCCACAGTGTGACAGAGAAACCAGATACAGTGTTTGGCATTTAGAAGAAATTGTGTAATGAAAGTACTGACAGACAAACATGCAAAAATTTAAGCCCTGAAAAAAGTCAGCCTGTTTTTATGAACTACAGCCTATGGCACCGTAACTGAATAGGACTGAAAGCATTAAATACCATGCTGTCCATTAATTACAAAGTATGTCAGAGTATATATTTCAAAGACAAGTTATCAATTAAAAAAAAAATAGAAGGACAGGAAGAACTTTCTAAAATGAACTTTGTTCCCTCTGTATTTTTACGGATATTTTAAGACAGCGTTTTCCAGGATAGGAGCAGCCCAAACTCAAAGCAGAGCTGAACAACGAACAATGGTGGTACAGCCTTCTACTGCCTGTACACCCAAGAACCGTTTCGTACACTCAAAGGAAGAAACTTTTCCTCATGTGGATAAGCGAGACTGATTTTTTGCAGTTTTCTTAACAGATGTCCGGGCCTTGATGTCCCCTTTCAAGTTTATTCTTTTCTAAATCTAGACACTGAGGTCTCTGTGGACATATGGTATATGGACATTATCGATGCTATTTTTCTTTGCAAATGTGCTAGGATCTTCTGACCTCAGGTCATACTGGCAAGAAGTTACCATCTGCCTATTCCTGTTAGATGATCAAAAAGGAGCGTTTCTGGCTCTTCTGGTACATCAAAACACTAGAGGTAGTCAGATGATCGTACTGCTTGCAGTTAGTGCTCTTGCTGTGTCTCATCTGACCTTGAAACTCTGTCCAAAGTAGTAACGGCAGCAACTAAACTGGGGGTGGAGGAGCGGGTGTACCACAGGACTGAAAGCATGGCTTGGAAAAATCTAGCAGTAGGCTTATCATCAGAGGGCCCAGTTAGCCCTTACATTCTCTAACCTTCCCTTAATTACCTTCAGTTCCCTCGGTGCACAAACATTGTGTAAGAAATTAAAATAACTAACATCGATGTAACTCGAAACAGTATTTCAACGCAGCAGTACACACACGGGATCTCTGTCTGCGTCTTTGCTGAACACTGCACAGGATTTCTTGGGCCCTTCTAGAAACACAGAAATGAGAGAAAGCCTGAGAGCAAAACCCAGCTAAAACAAAACTGAATCAAAACTTCTCCACTAACTAGATTATGTTCTCAGACACAGCAAATATTTCAATTTTTAATTACATGAAGATTGCAGAGGCAGTTTTGTTTTGTTCACAGATAAACGTCCTCAAGAGGACAAAACTATTAAAGAAGCTTTGTCAAAATCCCATTCTCCAGCCAAAGATAGCAGCCAGTAGCATGTCTTCTCAAAAAAATTAGAATTTTAAAAGCATTGTGCAAAAGCAAGGATTACTCCAAAAAGTTTCAGTGAAACAATGCATTTCTGCACCTCACTTTTGCAGAGATGCCTTCAGTTTACAATTTATTTGGTGATTTTTTTTTTTAAAGGAAAAAAAAAAAAGCAACATTTGAAACAGTCACTAAACCTACCTCCGAGTCCTACTGAGCTTTTCACCTGGCTTCTTTCCTGACATTCTCAGTCCCCTCTTTCATTTGCAGAAAATCAGCAAGGATAGGATTGCTGTACCCCTAACTTAGCCATTTTTAGCCTCTAGCATTTAAATCCATCACAGCACAAGATGAAGTCTAAACCAGCTATGAGAAACCACTAACCAAAAGTCCTGTAAATGCACTGAGGAAATTCACAAGAAACTTTTATTCCAACCAGTTTTCACAACAGCAGTATCCACAAGCTTTCCAAAAGAAGTCTTTATTTTCTTTTCTCCAAGCAGTCGAGTTTCTTTTGTAAAGATAATTAAAGAGCGCTTGTCGCTGACCATAGCATCACCATCAGCTGTGGTTGCTCTACACCTACGAAACAGAGAACTCAAAAAGGATGAAACACTTTCCCATTTCTGCCTTAGGTATGTCCTGGTTTACAGTCTGGGAAACTTGTACAATGTTAAAAAGTTACTTCCCTGTGTTTCACATTAAACTGTACAATAATCTCTCCCCAGGTTTCAAGCAATCTGACCCGAGTATTTTCTCAATAAACAATCACAGAAGATTTGCATTAAGAAGCAAGGGAGAGAAAACAGAAGACTTCCATAAAGTACAATACCTCTGTATCTGCACTGTGCCCTTGAATAAATCCGTACTGCATCTAGCTCGGCAAATCAAAATTAAACTAAAAGAAACAGCAATAGAAATCTCTTACCATGTTCGACGAAGACGTTACAGTGTGGGCCCCCATGCCTCGATGACTCCTTCTTCCCTGCTCCTTTGATAAAGTGCAGGGCAGGCAGACTTGGCCTCCTTTGGTCCCCAAGAACTTTTCCAGGCTGCTGCCCCATAAAGTAACTATGGGCAGCCTTTCCCAGGACGAGAAGTGTTTGAAGAAGTCCGTGATCCCTGATCTTCCAGACTGGGAAGGAGCTTGGAAGGAGAACGTATTTTAGGTGGGTGCGTTGGTTGCACTCACTGCGTTGTAAAGTCACTTGAGGTGAAGAATTAAGACAAGCGCAGATTCCTCCAATGCTTTTGAAGACGGCAACAAGGCTCCTTAGGTGACTTTATACAAAAAAACGAGTAAAAGTTCAAACTGCTCAGCAATGACCGAGCGTTACCAAAGTTTCAGGTCGCTGTATGTAGTGTGTCCTCCACCGGGTAAAGGAGAATCAGTTCACCTTGCAAGCAAGAAACCACATGTAGGCTCACCCAGGGCAGGAAACAGCCATTCCCACTGCAACCAGTGTCAAGGTTTCTTTTTTTTTTCCTCCTTTTCTTTTGCATAGCATTGAGTTAGCAAAGGCCAAAGAGCCATGTATTTGGCTTCAAGTATGGTTGAAGTCTAGCAGGATCAAGCATGCCGAAACCATGCCAGCTCGCCAGGCGACGCAGAGGCAGCTCCGGGCCCGGCAGGCTCCACGTGCTCCTGGGGGCGAGGGAACGGGACGGGGGGCTCCTGTCCGGCCTCACAACCCCTCGCCTTCTCCCATCGCCTCGGGCCACCCGCCCCGCCGCTACCTCTCCCCCGCGGAGGCGAAGCGGGCCAGCGGGCCACGAGGGGCCATGGCGGCGTCGAAGCAGCGATGGGGGCCGCCCGGCCCGGCGCAGGTGGCCGCCCTCCCGGCCTCAGGCGGAGCAGGGTGCCGGGGTGCGAGGCCGGGGACGCGCTCCGGGAGGCCGGTTCCTGCACAGCAACCAGAAAAGGTCAAGCGGGGGTGACCGGGCCGGCTGCATCCCCGCGGGGGAGGCCGGTGGCGGGCAA
>JAAGAY010146967.1:0-16089 GCA_011801015.1 Ardeotis arabs | reverse complement strand
GGGAGAGAGGAAAGGGGGGGGGAAAAAAGGTAACTCAGCTGTGCAGCCCACACAGCCTGCTGCAGACACCAGCACCCTTCTCTTAAGAGCTGTGTTACAAGAACCTGGCACTGTCTCACCTTGCAGGTCTCACAGCTCACGCTTGGTACCCATGAGCATGATCCACCTCTAAATTAGGCACCTCCAGAGCGCACTTCCTCAGCACGTTTCCACCACATTACTAACGGCACTTTCAAGAGCCTCATAATCCCCCAACCCCTTTCTGACCCGATAGATGCCTGCAGAGAGGCTGCTTGAAGACCGAGAAGCATTTTGCATTCCTGTACCAGTTCAGCAGAACCATTTCCAGGTATCAGATCTCTCTGGGTGATAGTGAAGTACAGCCTCTTCACCTCTTTGCCCTTTAACTGTCACAGAGTTTAAATTTATGTGGTAGAGATGCAAAGAGATCTACTGGATTAACTACAGAACTCTCCATCAGCCTTCAAAAATGCTTTAAAAAAAGGGAACAGCAGCTACATTATCTCCTTGCTTGTATATCCCCAATCTGCTTATACCTAGAAGCCTCACAGGAGAAATCCCTGAATCTCCTCATATGGTAATAAGATAAACAGCTGCTAAACTACAGCAATTGTGTAGGGAAAAGGCAGGTACTTTTCTAATCAAAAGATGCAGATGCTGCTAAAGATTTTAGCCTTTTTGCACTGTTCCTGTCCACACAGATGGGATAATGCTGCTACCCCCCGCACGCATGCACCTGAAAATGTCATCATCAAGCTTTAGTTTTCAAATTTCCCAAGTCATATTGAGGATGTTGCAACACTTATTAGGGAGTCCTCATAAAACTCAAAAATAACAATTCCTGGGTCTTGCGTGGACCTCTCCGGCGATACCCCCAAGAAGTTAAGTACTATTTCACAGAAGCTGCACGGGCAGAAGTTTGAGTGGTGCAGCAGCAGAACGGATTACCCATGTCCTTGCTTGTCCTTAGCCACTGAGCTCCATAATGCTCCAGTATTTAGGCAGCAGCGCTGGTGGCAGACATCCAGCCTTTGCTATTTGGCAGGGCAATGAGGCAGAGCTGCTGGGGAAGGCAAATACCACAAAGGCGATCCGAAGCTGCCACCTAGTGCTTACTCTGTACGGCAGGCGTATATAATACAAACAGCTCTAATACAGCACCAGAGAGCTGAGGGGATGTTCTAAGGAAAGCATCACATCCATGCTGTACAGAGAGGACCAGTGACTGACTGCCAACGTCTGGCTCAGCACGGCCACCTCTAACCACTGGCCTGAGGATCTTCACCAGTGTCATACTGGGCATCCCCCAGACACAGCTGCTGCGTGACTCACCTCTCCACGGGATCCCGCAGGGAACCTATGCCGAGAGAGCCACTGTGAACAATGCCAGACAATCTACTGACAAAAGAACTCTGCACAGAAGATATGCTGAAGAGGAAGGTCAAGTCCTGCTTGAATGGGATGAGGAGAAACAGGTGAAGAGGAGATGACAGGACACTGCGACCATTCTGAGGAAACTTGAGCCAACCATAGCTCTCAAGCTAGACCCAATTCATTCTGGAGAAAGACGAGCTAATGCACACACTCCTGAATGACTAATGTGCTTCAAAACATTTATTGAAATATAAAATATTTAATAGAAAACAGTACTGGAGTCTCCTCAGAGGAGGAGGTCACCACATCCGGCATAAAAAAGGGACCAGCGTGACGCACAGACTGAAAAAGCACGGCTCGCCCATGGCTCCTGGCTCATGTGGACAGACGCACCATGCCACATCCAATCTCATCCCCTTGAGACACAGAAGCCATGGGCAGCCAGACGGAAAATGTGGTTAGCAAGGGTTGGGATACTCCTGCACCTGTGATCTGCAGTCTTAAATAGAAAAACAAGAACTCTCAGTCAGAGGACAGACTGGCCAATCTATATCACAGCAAAGGAAAATCAAAACCATTTAGAAAGCCTTTAGGGAGAGAGAAACATCACAAAAGACATCCCTTCCTCTCTATCATTCTGCACAAAGTTCAGGGGCACGAAACACAGCAACAAGTGCTATGAGATATGTCCCAGTTGCATCTGTGTCTTCATAAAGGTCAGATATCAATTTTTCAGGCTGCTGCACTAGAAAGCTACTGTACTTAAGTACTATTTAGTACTACTGTATTAAAAGGGCTCAGGAGGTATCCTGGGAGTTAAAATGAGAAATTTGGGTGGTTTCTGAAGTGTGGAATGAATGTTGAGGACACTAAAAGAAAAAAATACTGAGAATCAAAAGCTGCCATGCTGGAACTTCAAATGACTGCTTCTGTCCATGTGCCCTATCCCTCCAGATCCAGCAACCTCTGTCGGGTTTCCAGAACGATCTCCTCCATCACCTCTGGTTTGAGAATGTCCTTGATCTGGAGCGGAAAGAAGAGGAACAATGGCACCAAAAAGCAGCTACTGCTATTGCACACTCTGTGTGGTCCCTGGCACACAGCAATGAGCAGCAAGTGAGGTTAGAGGGTTGTGGCCAAACAAGACTATCATGGCAGAGGGTCCATGGCAAAATCAACTTTGACAAAGTTAGCAATTCTTACAGAGACCGTAAGAAATCAAAGGAGATGCTACTGACAACTCCTAATCTCTCCTGAAGGACACACACCAGTATTTGGGAAGGGGACAGATGACTTAAACAGAAGTATAGTTCAAAAGAACATCCCATCTAGCCAAGTAGGCTGCCACTGTGAATGAACGCAGAAGACAATTCAGATCTTATCCTTTTATGAGAGGAGAATTGCCAGTGATTGTGCTGGCAGAAATCACAGAGAAAAGCTGGACAGCACAAGGTCAAACTGAGGGAGCCTTCCAGCAGTGCGGGATATGGATACAAACAGGAGACTGGTCTCTGTACAACAGATGACACTTGCTTTTTCATTTGTTCTTCAGGTGCACTGTGCCCTCACACAATCCCAAATTTAACAGTTTTCAAGATCACAGAGGGTCCATAATCCCAGCAAGGGATACACCTCTATCAAAAAATGGAACTATTTCTCTATAGGAATAGTTTGACTTTGCCAGAAGCAGAACCCTTCAAACTATCCCTGAAAACATGCAAAGCAATTTATGTTACACAGAACAGGGTAAGTTCACGTTGTCACTTATTACAGGATGCTTTGGAAAGCCGAAAGGCAGCCCCACCATCTAACTTACTGACTTCAGCAGCAACTGATGTGGCCTTTCCATTCCCTCCCCACAGTTTGGAATAAAGTAAACAACACTGGTTTCTGTACCTGATGAGGAAGAGATGCTTCATAGCAATACAGGATGCTGGTGTCAAAGAGCATCAACCTCTGAGTAACCAGAGCCACAATGCAGTTTCGGAGCCGTGAGATCACCTCCCGGTCAGACAAGGGAACTGGCTGAGGAAGGACAGAGGAAAATAGATGAACACACAGGGAAATAATGCAAGCCTACTATAAAAAAGCTTTGCCATGAACCTCATAGCAAATCTTGAAAGTTTCAGGTTATTCATGTGCTATGTTAGACTAACAAAACATCGTTGGTAGGCGACGGTTCATCTTCCCTGAACCCTCACCTCCAAGTTGGTGGTGAAGCCCCCTGCCTCTTCGTCTTTCTGCTCTGGAGTTGGGTAGATCCAGATGAAACCATTGTTGCCGAGGATCACAGATGCACCACAGGGCAAGTTGTGGAAATGAGTCTTCTGGCGTTTCACAAGGGAAGGCGAGACCTGAACAAGCACACCCTGGCCAAGCTGAAGAGGAGACCATGACACTCAGCATGAGAGACATGAGCCACTATAGGTAACATCAAGCCACCGACACGCACTCCACTCCTGGTCTAAGAACCAGTCAATTTTAACACCTCGGCTCCAACGGCCCCTTGGCTTACTTCAATGCACAAAACCAGACATAAATGCCAACTGCATAAAACCTAAAACAGAGCCCTGGAGAGAAAAACAAGCACAGGGGCAATGGCCTGCAGAAGAGGAGTGATGAAGTTTGAGTCAGAAGATTTTTCTCCCCAGGGTTTAATTCCCAAACGGCTAGTGGGGGAAATGGAACTCACAGGCTATAATTTTGGACAGGGAGAGCAGCAGCTCAAAGGGTAACTCATGGGCACTCCCTCTGCTTTGGGGAAATGCTGCTCAATGCTCCCACGTAGGAGCTAAGACTCTTCCTAACCTACAGGAATGGGTTATTACAACATCCTGCTCTACTCCAGAGCTTGCTTCTTTAAAATCCCTCCAAAAGGCTTTTTACAAGTAACTGGAGCAGAATTAGGCCAAGACCAAGTGCTTTTGAACAACTTACCTTGCCATATTTCAGACTCCGGGTGTGCAGTGATAAAGCCCCATCAGAAAATATAGACTGAACCTCTGCCTGTCAGTGCCACTTAAGGAAACAAGGTCCCTAATGTCCCCTCAAGTGCCAACAGCCGCTGGCTGTCCCTGGCAGAGCTCCCAGTACCAGCCAGGCTAGCCGAGGTCTGGCTGCTCTCCTCATGCCCCTGGGCTCTTCTGTCTGAGTGCAAGCAGTGGAAGGATACACTGATGAGGTCTCCTTCCTGCAGATAGTCCCTCATCGCAAGCTCGTCTTCTGCCGATCTCCTTCTCTGAAATGCACAATGCAAGAAAAGTTACGTGTAGCTCAGAAGAAGAAAACATCAGTTAATACCTACATCGCAGGAGGACCTTAGGATGCCATGCAAAACACAATCTTGTTACCAAATAAAAATCAGACAGACTAGCACATATTTAGTCACTGAAGTGTTTATGTCTAAATAACACTGAGAGTTAAAGATATCAGAGCACCACCCACCTACAAAACCCAACACTACCCTTGTGCTGCGGGAAGGGCTCCAGAGCTTCCCAGTGCCTCACCTCTGCCACAAAGCAGAAGAAGACAGGGCTCTGGCAGTGCTCGGCGTGAACTACACCCACACACTCACCAGTTCCCCACCGGGTAAATTCATAGATGACAGCAGCAGGACTGAATCTAGCCTGGAATTCGTTTCCACTTTCCATCGCTTCTGCTGAACCTGGAGAAGAAGAAAAAACGATCTGTTGATATATGCTCAAAAAATGAACAGAAGCTCTTCAGAGAAGCAGGAGGTCCTGCAGCCTGACCAGCATGTAGAATGATAGCGCTCTGCCGCCCCATTTCCAGCCTCATCATGTTTAAAACCCACACGCTCCCTGTGCACAGACACTGATGTGCTTTTAGGAACATCCAAAGCGCTCCGGGTGGGACTGACACAGGCCAAGGGGCCACCCTCCTCCTCCACGGTGCGTCAGGAATCCCGAGCTTTACCTCTGTGATTCTGCCGACCACAATGTCGCCGACTTCGCCGTTGTACCTGTGAGCGGGGCAGAGAGCAGCCCGTCAAACGCCTCGTCCTTCCCAAAAAAAAAGGCCCAGCCAGCGGCCGGACGCCAGCCCTCACCCGTGGCACAGGCACTGGGCTTCGCGCTCCCTGCACGAAGGCAACGGCCAGGCTCACCTGCTCTTCAGCGCTTGGACGCACACCAGCTTGTTCACCCTCTCCACGACGCCGGCCACCGAGGCGATGAGCTTCTCCTCCTCCACGTAGGTGCCGTGGCCCCTGCGGAGAGAGCAGCGGCCTGAGGAGAGCCCGAGGCCGGCCGACCCCCGCCGCCTCCCCTCCGCCGCTGCCCCCACCTCATGTAGCCCGTGTCCGTGGTGATCGTGTCCCCCGGCGCCACCAGGTGCTTCTCGCCGCCCCGGGGAGCGCTCGGCACCAGCGCTTTGCGAGCCACCGGCAGCCGCATGCTGATCGCCGCCATCTTGGGTGCAGGCGGCGCAGCGTCGGCGAGCGCGTCCACACGCGCCTTCCGCCCGCCATGTTGGCTGCGGGCAAGGGCGCGCCTGAGGCGCGGCCGCCGCCGTCTTGAATGAGGGCGGCAGTGGTGGGAGGGCGTTGAGGCTCCTGAGCGGCCATTTTGGTTCCTGGCAGGAAAGGGCATAGTGGGCTTCACTGCTTTGGGAACCAAAGGGAGAGAGAGGCCATGTTTAGTGCGGGCAGGGTGGCTCAGCCCACGCCGGGCAGGCTGGGGGGCTGAGCGGGGAAGGCAGCCCCACAGCCGGGTCCTGCTCCCGCCGCACCAGGCCCCCCCCTGCGCCCCCAGCCCTAGCTCCCGATTTTGGGAGGGGGTCACCCCAGCAGTACGGTGGCTGAGCCCAAACCCCCTCCAGTGAAGCACGGGGAGGCCGGAGGGCGCGATGGGGCATTGGGGCGGCCGGGGGGTTCCAGGCGGTGGTCGCTGCGGCCAGCCCAGCGCTGGGGACACGCACCCCGGGACGGCGCTCAGCCTGGCTCGGACATCTCCGAGGGACGAGGAATCTACCCCCTTCCCCTGGCAAAGCTGTTCCGACGGTAAATAATACATTCAACGTGGAAGTTTTACTCATGTAATTCAAACGCCAGTTAGACTCTCAGAGCTGCTGAGGAAATACCGAGGAAAAAGCCAGCGATGACCTTCAGCAAATGCTTCGCTTCCTCAGGACTGAAATCAAACATTATTCTTTCCAGCAATACTCGCACCTGTAGCGTGTCGCAGCTGAAATATGGCCATTATTTCGTGGGAGACACCAAAGGATGTCAACAGCTGTCGCTTCAAGTAGAGACCGTCCACGTGGAGACAGAGGGGTACCAGACTAAATAATATCACCCCTCCTTCAGACCTGCAAAAGGACTTGTTTTTCCCAAAGCTGATCTTTCCTCTTCCCAGCTGCACTGTTTGCTCTGACAGACGATGCTACATCTCCTTATTCCCCTGTTACTATGCTAATTACAACCTTTGCTCATCCCAACCCCTGCATCCTTCCACCAGCACATGGCGAAATAAAGCTCTCCATACTATCCATCTTCTAAATGATAAATGTTCCAAGTAATTTTTATTTAGAATACAAGAGAGAGGTACAAATGTATTTACACTGTGTACATATACAATCAAATAATATATAATATCAAAGTTTTGTAAATAATGTTTACATAAATATTTACAAAGTTAAAGTGACAGTTTGTTTCTTTTCTGGAAGTAAAACACAGTTTGTGAGAATTTTATACATCTTAGACTTATAATTAATATTAGAATACCTTATTTTAAGCTTTATGATACACAGCCCTCCTCTCCGTGTGGCAGGACTCCAGAGGGCGCTTAGAGTTGTCCGTGTGGACAGAGCTGGCCCAGGGATTTCTCTGTCCTCAGAGGGCAGCAGAAATAACAGCTGAAATGTTCCCTCACGGCTGCGGGGAGCGATGAGGAGCGATGGGGAGCAACGGGGATCGGTGCTCTCAGGGCTGGAGCAGGCACAGCCCAGCAGAGCAGAGGGTCCCCTGCAAAACCTGCCAGTGGATGGGCATTTCGAGCCGGCGTGGTGCTGGAGGCGTCCCTGTGGCACATGGCCTGTCTGCTCTGCCCATGGCATCGCGTGGAGGCATCGGGCAAACCCCAACGCACGGCTCGGGCTGGAGAAGGGCAGGCAAGGGCATCTGGGGGGGGAAATGCGACTGTTTGCTAAATCAGGGCTCCCGAGGAGGGAAATGTCTCCCTTGGAAAGAGCCAGCGCTGCCCCTGGGGTAAGCAGGCGTGGATGGGGTGGCCGCAGCAGGGCTGTGCCAGCCTTTCGACGGTGCGCGTGTCTCTGCTGGACACTCACTGGAGCAGAGGAGGAGGGATAAGAGCAATTTTTCTTTCCTTCAAATTATCCATAAAACCAAGGCATGACTCATCCAGGCCCAGCTTTTAGGCTGCCCCAGCCCTCCCCCAGTGCACTGGCAGATCCATGCGGGACGTCCCGCTGTGTCCCTTCACCCCTCTCCCCCTGCCAGCCCCAGGGACCGGCAGCCCACCCTACACCGCATCTCCCCGGGGAGGATCCTGCACGGTGCGGTCCCCTCGCTCACTGAACGACCTGCCAAATCCCCTGCAAACGCCGACGCTCCAAAAATAAACCAGCGCCCCCGCTTCAACACACAAAGCAGCCCTGCCTCTGCCCCCCAGCTCTGCCAAGGGCCAGCACCCCCAGGTCCATTGCATGTCTCAGCCCCAGTCTTTGCTGTCCAAAAACCCGCTGCCGCGCCGAGGCTTCACAGCACCATGGTGGGGATGTGGTGGGCCAGGGAGGCGGGATGGGGCACGGGCAGGGCCGGCGAGTGAGCCTGCAGCGAGGCGTTGGGGGGCCGATGGCGGGCGCTTTTCTGGTGCGCCCGCAGCCCGGCGAGCTGGGAGTAGGCACTTTGGCAAACCTGGCACTTGTAGGGCCGCTCGCCGGTGTGCAAGCGGACGTGGTTGCGGAGGGTGGAGGACTGGCTGAAGCGACGGTTGCAGAAGCGGCACACGAAGGGCTTGTCCAGGGTGTGGATGCGCATGTGGGAGCGCAGGTTGCTGCGGGAGTTGAAGCCGCGGTGGCAGATGACGCAGCGCATGCGCCCCGTCGTGCTGGCCCCCGTCTCCACTGCGTGGAAATCCTCTGGGAACAACAGGGGACGGTCAGGTGCTGCCCGCCGGCACAGCAGCTGACCCCTCCCCGAGCCCCCAACGTGCTGACTGCCCTAAATAACCGCCCCATGCCCCCTCGCTGCGGATGCCTGTGGGTACAGACACCCACCCCAGGCAGAGCGGGGTTGCAGGCTGGCACTTCAGACTTTGGGATGGGGCCGGAGCTGGGAACAGGCTCACCCAAATTGAGGTGATGGGGAGTGCTCAAGCTGACCTGTCTCCGCTGTAGACGGACAGAAAAAAACTCTTCTTCCCTCCCTGGGCTGCAAGCAGAGCTGGAGGGGGCGAGCGCAGGAGCCCCCAGCCTGCAGCCGCACTGCCCAGCGTCCACGTCCCAGCCCTCCCTGCGTGGCTCCCAGCTTCTCCCTGTGCTCTGCTGGGCTCCGACCCAGCTCTCTCAGAGCAGGGAGTGGGGCTGGGGAGCACAGATGGGGTCTGGCTCTGAACACAGCATCCCCAAAAAGTGCCCAAGAGCTCTGCTGCTGGCCCGCAGAGGAGTGCCTCGGGGAGCCAAGACAAGCAGAGAGCAAAAAGCCCGGGGAGAAAAACCTCCTGCGATGGCGACTGGGGAAAGATCTCTTAAATGCAGAGCGGGGCTGTAGGCACCTGCATCCACTTGGCGTTCTGCAGTGCGCTGGGGCTGCCTTCCTCCCGCTCGCACTCCTGCCCTGCTTCTCCCTGCCCAGTGGGGTCGGGCAGTGGCTCCTGGCCACCACACCAGCAATAGCCGTGGGCAAACTGGCCCGGAGGCAACCCCACTCTGTGTTTGTCCCCAGAGAGGTGGAGGGTCTGACACATCCCCTGGGTTGTCCCTGCCCCATGCCCACCCATACCCACCCCATGGGCTCAGAGCTGGGGCAGGGTGAACGCAGAACGGACAGGGATGCTGCACCTGTGGCTATTTCCGATGTTACCTACCGTGTTTGTTCTTCTTCTGCTCCTCTTCCAGCCCCGGCACACCCGGGATGCCCAGGAATGTGTTGTGGGAGTTTCCGTACCAGACCAGCAGCTCTTGGTCCGGAGGAATCATCTAGAAAGAGAGATAAAGACGGGGGTGTCGGGAGGGGCGGTGGACGGCTCACCGTGCATCCTTGACTGGTCACTTCGGACCCACGCTGGCCATATCCCAGCTCCTGCGAGACCCTGCTGCCATCTGGGACCTGCACCCTCTGGGCAAACGCATCACGGCCCAGGCTGGAGGTGATAGCACGGCTCAGCACCATCCACTGCCGGCACAAACCTGCACCGGGATGTCCCCCACGCTGGGCCACAAACAACTTGATGGGCAAATAAGAGCTACAGAGCACGCAGAGGGAGCTGGGGGCTCTGGAGTGAAGGACCCAGAGGTCCCTGCAGCTTGGGGAGACGGGGACATGGCACACAGAGATGCAGAGAACTGAGCCGTTTGTGGAGCCAGGAACTGCAGCTGGGTACAAGTGACAGAGACCCAAGCAGGGAGCCGTGACATGGAGCCCCAGCTCGGTGCTCCTGTGGAACATTTCGGCTCTGGACGGAGCCATCGGCACCCTCCTGTTTTGGGGCACAGGCAGCATCTCCCACCCGACCCCGCTGGGGCTTATTTTAGCAGGTGGAGATGCAGGCACGCCAGCGAGGGGCTCCTCAGCCCGGGGATGGGAGAGCTCGGGTGCCAGATGCTGCCTGCATCCCAGACTGACGCTGCGGCACCTGCAACAGCCCACGGAGATCTACGGGGCAGGGAAGGGCTTTGCACCACTCACGCTCCCGTTTCCCTGGAACGATGGCGTTTCTCCATCCCCTGTTCCTGTTACGTTCGTGCACTGCCGGGGTGGCTGGAGAGAGCTGCCGGGAAACGCCGCTCGAGCCTCCCTGCGCGCAGCAGCCGTGGCCGGGGAGACGGATGCTCTCACACCGGTTCAGGCAGCACTAATAACAGAATCACTTCATAAAAAAATAGGCAGATTTTCCTTTGTGCAGCCCTAATGTTAAGAGCCTAATTTAGAAATGGGAAAGTGCCCTGTTTCGGAGGATGGCTTTCCATGCACAAGATAGTCCGAGAAAAACATCATCCGCATGAAACCCAGATCATCGGCTAGATCACCCAAGTGCTGAAAAGCTGCCTCATTTTAAGCACCCGAAAGCAGTGGGAATTTGACTTTGTATGTTTAAGTGTCCCTTTGCGTAAAGGCCTCGCTGGGGCTGCAGAGGAGGAATTTGGGAGGCAGGAGAAGCCTATTTCATCTCGCATCCCAAATTGGTGCTGTCTCTTGGCGTCATTTTCTCTTAACAGAAACTGAGTTATTTTTAATACAAGCAAATAGAATATAATATCACCAAAAGGATAAAACACATGGCATGCGTGCGGACGTGTGCGTGTTTGTATTCTGCTGGCGCACATACGCCAGCAGCGGGTGAGCACCCATGGGCATACACCCCAAAGCAATTTAAATTGCCCTCCAGGAACCCTGTGTCCTTCAGATCGAAGGCCAAAACTCATCGCCCTCACTTTATTTTCCAGCAGCGGCAACTTGGAATTGCTGAAGAAAAGGATGGGAAAAACAAACGAGCAGGTCAGGGCAGGAACAGGCAAAACATGTGAAAATATTGAAGGCAAAAAGTGAAAAAAGCACCCCAAAAACCTGATTTTGTGGTGGGTAGGTGAAAGGCATCCTAAGAGACACCTGCGCTGGAGCCGCGGCGCAGCAGAGGTGGGCACAGAGTGACCGGAGCCAGGCAGCTGATGGTGCCTGCTGGGGAGGGGACACAGGGTGACAGCGGCTGTGCACGGACGCGTGCGCTGCTGGGAGAGGGCACCCCCAAGATCGGGTCAGTGTTTGCGTATCCTGCCTGCAGCCGAGCCGTTCCAGCTGGTCTCGGGCTGACGCTGCGCGCTCGGCCCGGGGTTTGTGGTGAGGGAGGTGCTGTGGGGAAGGCAGGGGCGATGGGGAACAAGCAGGGAGCTCACTCGAGTCCCCGATGCTGCATTTGTGTGCCTGTGACTCCACGCCAGGGGATCAACGAGCAGAGGGAAAACCACAAAAGGAAAATCCTCTCTTGCTTGTCTGTTTCTCGTTGGGTGCACAAACCCCAGGGAGGTCGAACAAGCGAGGGGTTTCGGACTGTGTGCGTGCAGGCGTGCCCATGGGCATGTTGCATGGGTGGGAACGGGGAGCCCACGGAAGATCCCTGACCCGTCGTGCCCACTTGTCACCCAGCTCCATGCTCCCCTTCCTCACGCTCCCACACGGAAGCCCTGGCCCCTTCTGCTCCTCCCGGCACAGAGGGTCCCACGCCAACGCAGCAGCAGCATCACGGGGTGCCTGCTGTAGCGTGACAGCGGGCTCCCCTCATCCCCACATTCACCTCCCCGTCCCTCAGAGTTCAGCGCTCTCAACATCTCAACTTCGCTGCTTCTGCTGAGGGACTTAAACTCTCGCTCACCTGCCCCACCGTCCACGCGCACAGGGCTGTGTTCCTAATTACACCACGGCTACCTGGTGTTATTTTACTGCTTGGCATAATTTAAGAACAGTAATAAAAAGCAGGTAAGCTGCTGTCACAACAGGTACAGCTGCCCACAAGAACATCAGCTCTGAAAACTGGGTACAGCTGAGGCCTGCGGAGGGGCGCCCCAGACAGGGAGAGCAGCACGGAAGCGCATGGGGCTTTTGCAGAGCTGCGTGGGGAAAAGCAGCAGAGCCCTGAGGAGGTACACGGGACTCTCCCAGAGACAAAGAAAATACCTGTTCTCTTCCTACGCACCCACTCGCCTTTCCCATCCCACTGCAGCGATCCCAAACCCAGCCCTGATGCTGGCTCAGTGCAGGATGGGGCTGTGGCCCTGCACTGCGGGGTGTCTGCTCCTCTGTAAGGCAGCGCAGGAGCCCGGACGGATGCGGGGAGCTGCCCTCACCCCCAGCACCAGTGGCCACTGGTGCCCTTTCCCAGTCAAGACCCCCTCCCAGGGGGGAGCAGTGCAGGATGCTGGACCCGATACTGGAGAGGGACAGTCCCACAGTGCTGGTCTGGGTGGGGTGGGAGATGTCCCCTCTTGGGACTCTAAGCAGAAGCGGGTGCACACTGACACCTCCCCAAGCTGCCACCTTCCTCCACCTGCAACAGCACTGGGTGACGGGGACACTGCACAGGCAGGGCTGGTCCCCACCGTCACACCACCGGTGCTGCGCGACTCGTACGCACGTAGCATCAGCCATGGAGCTGGACACCCGCCTCCACCCCAGCATCTCCAGCACAGCGTGGTGGCTGCCTCCAGCCTTCACCCCGCAGCACGACAGCCTGGGCCGTGGGACATCCCTGGGACCCAGCGCCTGCCCCTGCTCCCCTGCCAGCCCAGCACCCCCCAGCACTTTGGACGGGAGGATGTGTACGAGATGGGCAGGATGAGTCCCTTTCCCGCAGCTCCAGGCACGGCAGTGCCAGCGCCGCACCCTGCCCGCTCTGCGGCTCCCGCAGCCCCCATCCTCCAGCCAGAGCCGCTTGTGACCCCTGGGTTTGCAGAGCCAGGCGCAGCCTGCACTTGGCACCTAGGTTTTTACAAAAACCCCCGAATTTCCCCTTGCTGCAGAGAAGCAGGTTCTGCACAAAATCCCATTTTTTGAGACAGTATCAAAACCCTGCTCCTGCCCAGAGCCCCAGCTGGGCCAGGATTGCAGCTCTTGTCATGCTTTACACCCCAAAAGAAGCTCGGGCAGCATTTGCTCTCCCTCTGCCCAGCACAGGTCACCCCATGAATCAACCGAAACAGGACAGAGAGGGGAGAGGCTGCTCTCTGCTCCCTGGGGCCTCCCTGAATCCCTTGCAACGGCTTTTCCCAGGGGATCTGGGTTCCAGGGACAGCAAAGCCACCCCGTGCTCCCACAGACACCCCAAAGAAGAAGGGAGCGTCTGTGGGGTGGAGAGGTCCCAGCACCCCGCTCCCCTCCTGCGGCTGCCCAGCCCTGCTCACCTCGATGGCCTTGTAGAAGATGCTGTTCCCGATCTGCACCACCTCCAGGTTCTGCTCCTGCTCGTTCCGCGCGCATTTGATGTAGGTCATCCAGCTGCGGTGGTCCTCCTGGCTGGCGTCAATGAAGTACCGCACCGTGCCATCTTCGTTGAAGACCTAGGAGGAGGAAGAGAGCAGTTGGTAGTGACACTGCCCACGATGGACTGAGCCCTTCTGCCTCCTGCGCTGGGGATTGCTGTGACAGGAGATGCTCTGGGATGAAGTCCCTGCCTGGGGACAAGCTCAAAGCCAGCACAGCCCTGGAGCTGAGCGCCTGCAGGCTGCCAGGAGATGCCCAAACCCATCCTACTGGACCGCGCATCCACAGCGGGGCTGAGGAAGGACGCCCTGCTCTCGCTGGGCAGACACTGCGTCGCTCACCGGCCTGTGCCCACCCAGGTAAACACAGCTCCCTGCCTCAACCCCCCCGCCCTCGGCAGAGCCCCACCAGCAGCTCAGCCCTGAAGGGGCTGCTCAGCACCCTGCAGCTGCCGCAGGAGCGGGGGCATCCCTGGGCAGAGGAGGAAGGTGCCTGCCAGACCCGGCCCTCGCAGGGTGCTGCTTCGCAAGGTGAAGCAAGTTTCTATTCAGCATAAAATCATAATAAAAATTTTAAAGTGCAAGTCTGCTGCTCAGTGAAACAAAAAAAAAAAAAGAAAGAAAAGAAAAAGAAAAAAAGAGGAAAATCCCCTCTACTAGGCAGGTGTGATGCCCTGGAGACTCAGATCCCCCCAAACCCCACGGCTTCACCCGGGGTTAACCGCAGCAGGGCTGGGACGCAGCGGGGACGGGGTAGATGTGGTTTCACCCATCGTGCGCAGCGCAGGCAACCGCCAGCCGGGTGTATCACAACAGGGAAGGGAAAGGCAGGGTGTGATCCCACTGCGTGGGACACAGGCAACAGCGTTTTGGGGCTCCTCAAGGGCTTCTCCTGCCCCGAGGGTCTCCTAAACCCACCTGCCCTGGAAGAAGCCAGATCTTTGCATGAATGGGGAAACTGAGGCACGGGGAGGGTGCCTGACAGCAGACATGCACAGGACAAAGCCTCTCCCCGGGCCAGCGAGGACTCGGGGTATGGGGACAGGGTGGTTACCTCCCACATGAGGTTGTTGTTCTTGCAGAGGTCCACGTGCTCCGGCGAGATGACCCTGCCCGTGAACGGTCCCATCTCGGTGCCGGCCTTGATCCAGGTCTTGGAGAAGATGCCGAGCCCTTCCCCGGGGATGGAGCTCTGGGCGATGATCACTTCCGACGGCAGCACCAGGCTGGACAACTTCTGCACCTCTGCGAGCAGTAGAAGAGGGTTCAGAAAAGGGACCCCGGGGAAGGACCGGGGTGCAACGGGGACCCCTCACCGACCCCAGCCCAAATTCTGGATTTGAGCCTTCAA
Organism: Ardeotis arabs; assembly: GCA_011801015.1. Lineage (NCBI taxonomy): Eukaryota > Metazoa > Chordata > Aves > Otidiformes > Otididae > Ardeotis > Ardeotis arabs. The sequence continues at coordinate 1,172 of JAAGAY010146967.1, read as the reverse complement.
AACACCCAACCGGGTTCCTATAGAGCGGTGCAAGGAGGAGATACCTGGGAACGGCAGCCCGGGCTGGGAGAGGGAGCGGGGCTGAGAAAAGAGGTTAAATGGTGTCTATTTCGGCCCATCCAGCAATTTGTCATGCTGTTAAAGTGATCTGCATTCATTAAACTCAACTAGAAAGAAATTGCTAATTCTAAATTCATTAGTCCTTTAGGAATGCTGTAGCGGTACATTGTGCCTGAATGGCGCGAGGGCTTGTTTAAAAAGGCCCAGGAATTCCTCTTACAAAATGGGGAGATGAGATGGTTGACATATCGTGAATGGAAATGGAATTAGCCTTCATGGTAAATTAAGAGAGGAACAGAAATCCGAGCGAGGGGGGGAAAAGGGAGCCGGGAATAGATATTGTCCCGGGCGGCTGAATGCGGGGCAGCCCCGGCCCCCTCCCCAGCTCGCGGTTTAAGTGGGAACTTTCTCAGGTCAAGCCCAAGTTAACCAAATGAATTTAAAGCCCTCTTTTTTTTTCCCCCCCCTCTTTTTTCTTTTTTTCCCAGTCAACTGCTATTACACGCCTGGGGAGAGCAGGGCTGCGGGAACCGCATCCCAACGTCGGGCATCGGGGACCGGTCCTGGGGTGGATGGAGGGGTCTAGGGGGGTGTCTGAAAGGATTTGCGGGGTGGGGGGGTGCAGCCACTCACCTCCGGAGAAGGACTGAGCCAGGACCTCGGCCGTGAAGGCGGTTTTGGGGCTGCTCTTCTCCTCGAAGAGCTGCTCGCCCAGGACGTTTCTCCAGCGGCCGTAGAGGAAGCTGTGGAGGATGTCGGAGGTGATCACCTCGGCCAGGGACAGCCCCGGGGGTTTCAGCCCGGGCTTCAGCACCAGGGCTTCGGCCGGCAGCACCGAGCCCATGGCGGGGGCGAGGGGGCGGCGGGCGGCCCGGGCTCCGTGCGGCTCGGCGGCTCCCGCCCGGCTATATATGAGCTTCATTGACCCTCCTAATTGGTTATTAATGACCTGCCTGACGTTGGAGGAGAGACTGGGGCTGCCGGAGCGAGGCGAGCCGTCGGAGCCCCCCCTCCCCTCCTCTTTCTCCCCTCCTTCCCTCCCCTCCCCGGGGGTGGGGTGGCTGGAGGGAGGGACACGGCGAACACACACACATATACATACGTACACACAT